>JAHWFP010003528.1:125815-177240 GCA_023313725.1 Lithobius niger
GGGGGGGGGGGCTCCTACGGACTCTTGCCTTGTGTGGCAAAAACTGCATTCATTTTTTTAATGAAGGGGGTCCCCATTGGGCTTTCATCTTGTGTAGCAAAAAATTGCATTTTTTTTAATGAAGTGGGGATCTCCGTGGGCTCTCGTCTTGCAAGAAAAATCTGCATTTTTTTTCTTTGATGAAGGTTAGGAGCCTCCGAGACTCTCGCCTTGTCGCAAAAACTTGGGGGGGGGGGGGGCCGCGGCCTCCACTGGTCTCTTGAATTGTGTGGCTCCTCCGGGCCCCTATTTTGAAGTTACGCCTCTGATCACAAGTGGGGATCCTGCGGCCTCTAGGTTGACTGAACTAGTAATTCGCCCTAGAACGTTTACGTAGGCGTTTGATATCACTACTTTAAACAGCCAAAACTTCGCCGGTCTCCTCAAAAGAGTTTTGTTTTGGAGAGTTTCCGTTACACATAATACCACCTGAGGCTAATGCGACCGGAATCGTTTGCTTATCACACCTGAGTTGTAGTCTCGAGGCAAACAGCAAAACCCGATTCGGAAGAAATAGGCCCGATCGCACAATCTGGACTTTGACGTCACCATTTGGACTAATGTGCCGATTTGGCGAAGCGTCATGCAGTTTGGGTGGTTTGTTTGAGGGAGGGAGGGAAGGGAAGGCGGTGACGGTTCTTCGATGAACCAACCGGCGATCGAACTGTCGAGTCAGTTTGTTGGTTGTGAGCAAACGTGGTTCGCCAGCTTTCTTCCTTTGCTCTTCCGCTGTTTGCGCCACCTGGGGAGACGCGGGGCGGAAACAATGGCGGCTAATGATGCTAGTCAACACACCCAGTCAAAAGGGATAAAGACAAGTTCGGAGACTATTGCTTGTTTTGTTGGTGAAACCCAGAAATTTGTAATGGAATCTCTGAATTTAGCAACTTACGTCCGTGAACTGCATTTGCAGGAAATAGAGCAGTGTCATGTGACGTCATATTGGCTACGAGACACCATTTGGAGGTAATAGCTAAAAGGTGCACTAGATTAAAATGTAACGGAAAAAACGGCACTTCTAGTTAAGACAGTGCTTTGAGAGCGGCTTTCTTAGGCTTAAAAGCACGTTGTTTTCTCCAACAACAAAATTCACGCGTTGTAGGCTTAAGAATCCAGTCTAATAGCATTGGCTTTAATAAGACGATCTTCCTTTCTCCCTCCAGTGATCCTTGCAGCTAACCCAGTTACTGGCTCCACCATAGAGTTATACACAGTAATACTACGGCGTGTCACTGCCTTATTGGTAGTTTCAGAGTTACGCCATTCCTGATACAACAAACAGATTCACCGAAGTTTGCACTTGGGTGGGCAGCTACATTGGTAGTAGTGTAAAGGGCGCTGTTGTACTTACCTACCTTGCAACTACTGAGGCCTCTAAGTGGCTCTTAGTCCCTAAAAATTCCATATTTAGGGGCTTAGTAGTTCATACAATTGGGCTAAAATTTAATTAAGTGGTTCTCATTAGTGGTACGAAGAAAACTGACGCGAGCGGACGCTGTTTTTTTTTTATACTTTTTATTCGTGTTGTTGTTGTTGTTTTTATTTCGTGTTGTTGTTGTGACTACATCTATGTTTTAATCTCAGGATCGGCGTGCAAAAAGTTGCAAATTTGATAAAAGTTTTTCTTTAGATCCAAGTTTTTGGTTGTGACATGCCTCTGAAGGCCCCTTAAATTCGTTTCGAGGTGATCACGTGAATAGAGCAAAGAGCTGATCTAGTCACTCATATAATCCTTTTTTTTTTACAGCACACTTGACCGACGTTTTTGTTTGTAATCCGTGTACCTTTTATATGGCTATGACGTTGCCATAAAAAGTCTTGCAAGTCTACGGGTACTGTCCAGTCACCGGGTTTGAAAGATTGTCGAATGGAGTCCAGTGTTTCCATTTTGAAATGGCAATTTTCAATTTTGTTGTTGATTGGTTTAAGGTTGAAAATAAGATGTTCTTCACCAGCTTTCTTTGGTCGTGGGAAAATGGAGCTGCAGAAACCTGGGCGTAGGGGATCGTCGCTTTCTGTGATAACTTGCTTGGAAAGAAGCTCCTGAATTTCGGAGGAAAGACGATCGGATTCTTGAGGGGCGAAGTCCCAAAGGCAAAGGGATGGAGTTACTAGGACAGGCTTGGTCTTGAAAATTAGACGAAAGCCATCTTTGATGATGGAGAGAATCAGAGGGTTCGAGGGGATTTCTCATCAGGCTGGGAGGAAGTGACTGAGCCGATCTGCTACTGGAAATTTTAGACATTTGTCATTGATTATTCCGTGGCTTACCCCTGTCCCCTGGTGAAGAGCATTGATTGAGTGGGTAGGGGATGGAGCTGTGATTGTAGTAGCTTCCTCTGCCCCTGCCGCAGTTTGAAGATCTCCCGCGAAAGGACTGGTCATTTGTGTTGGTTAACCACCTTGGTTTTTCTTGAACTATCCAAATGGGGAGCCAGTTTCGGAGTCAGACCTCTGACCCGGGTCAGATTCAGAAATGGGTTGAGTCCTCATAGCTCGTATTTCGTTGAATCGTTGCGATTTGTTGCAGAGTTGAAAACTACATCTTGGAGGAGAAGGGTTGTGTAGATAAGTGCTTTCGTGAGCCAGTTCATCCAATGAAAAATTGCGAAACAAGCTTTCTTTAATACTTTGCTTGTCAGAAAAGTGAGACTTTTACTTCAAGATCATTTTGCTCCTGGGACAGCTTCTCGCAGAAGATGGTGGCAGCCGTATTTACGACGTCAGCTTGCGAGGCTGCATGCAGGCCAAGGCGTAAAATTCTGTCGTTGTCTTTTAAGACCGAGATTGGGACGTAGATTTTCTTCAGAATTTGTAACAGTATACCAAAGTCTATTTTTGCTTCAGCAGTCAAAAATTCATATTGAATGTAGGTGTCGAAAAGTTTAGGGTTTGTGGAACATTAACCCAAGGGTTTGAAAACCAATTCTCGCGACCAGGTCTTGGAGGGGGGGGGGGGGGGGGGTACTTTTGTAACTCCAAGGGTTCACCTTTGCCAAGCAATAGGCCACCATTACGTAAAAGAGTTGTCAGAAGCGTGGTTGATTGTTCTTGAACAGCACGTTGCTTGGATTGCAATCGCGGAGGCCGAAGCCAAAGCCAGTAGAAGCCTCTGTTCTTGGTTGGATACGATTCAGATTGTGATGGTTTGTATAGAAAACAATCCGGTACAATATTTTTTACGGTCTTCAGTAAATCCGAAAGGGGAATCCCGGATGGATCTTCACTGTCACGGAAGCTTTTGTTTTCGAAATGAGCACGTCGTCACCGATCGTCATCATCGGAGCCATAAACAGACGAATTCGAAAAAAGGTTCCGAAAATTGGGTTACTGCTGTCGGTGGGGACTATGCTTTCGTTTGTGGTGAATGCCATGATGAAAGGTTTGCTGTTGGGAGTTGGTGGATGCCTGGTAGGCCGATGCAGACTCCACTTCGGCATCGAGGATGCTTTTGGATTGGGAAAAATATCTGCTGTCATGGTCGGACCAAAAGGGGCTTGCAGAGCAGTGCGGAGAGAACAGGCCCCTTCGGGGTCCCGAAAGGAGTGAAGATTTGATGACCATGAACGGCTGTTGGGGCATGTCGGTGAATTGTGATGCTTCCTAGTTGAAACGACAGGTGAAGGACATCGGCGACAAGGGGAGAGAGAGCATGACTGTGAGAAGCGGCAATCCACTCGTTGGTGTAGGTGTTATCAGCCTCTTTCGGGAGTGAAAGCCGGAGGTTGAAATCACATCTCGCTCTCTTGATGAACGCATCAAATCCGGCTTTCGATAGAGGCTGGTCGGTTGTTGTTGCAGGCCTCGGGGAGCAACAGGATGAGCAGGATGAAAGGTCCAGAGGGGTCTTGCAGTGAGACCGGTGAGGTTTCTTGGAATTCTTGAGACTTTACTTTGAGTTTGAGTTTGGTATAGGATTCCTTCATCTTTTGGAGTTCCAGTTGAAGGGAATGGAAATCCAAAGCATTAATGCCGCTTCCTTATCCACGTGGGAGCGGGGAAGTGTTCGCCGTGTTGATGGTAGTTCCATCTTGACCGGCAGGAAGCGACACCGAAAAACCCAGGAGAAGTATCAGTGTCATGCACTGAAGCTGAGTGTCTTTCGGTGGAAGAGCAGGCTTCCTCACATGAAGATGCAGATGACGAAGAGCGCTTTGGTAGATAACAGCGAGAAGACGGGCCGGGGATGGCAAACGGCGGGTCGACGATAAAGTCAAGGTCAGCAGCCGAAGAGTCAGCCGGGCGATGTGGTTTCAGGGCGGCCTTGACTTTGACCATCGTTGCGATGAATCATGTTTCAGTAGGGATAGATCATAGGAACGGAGCAACGTATGCGTGCGACACTAGAGAAAGAAAGATGGCGTCCTTTTCGTTACAGATGCTTTTTAGGAGGCGTGCGTGCATGAGCATTGGGGTGAGACAGCCGGTTACGTTTAGATTTTCAATTCTAGGCATAATTGCATTCAAAAAAAGAGAATGCTAAAATGTACAGGTAATGGATGCATATTTCGGCGGCAACTAGAAAGTTTGATATTTACCAAACCGTTTTACAGTAAGTAAAAGCGTGCATATCTTATCTGGGTAGCATACACAAATGTACGTACCCTCGCTTTTATGTACAACGGCTATTACATGTGCAGTCAGATATAATCATCAGATATGATCATGAGATACGTTCAAGAGTTTTGGAAACTCAAGTTTTAATCACAGTTATTAACTGAAACGTTAACTTAAGAGGGTTTACAATCCCTTTAATCTTCAGCAAGACTCGAACGGAAAGCAAGTGCGACAAAAGAAAACATAAAACGTTCTCCGGATGGCTGAACAACTCCGATCATCGCACCTCAACAAAAGAACATTTCCAAGATGTGATGTTTCGACGTAGAAATACGTTTCGCTGCATTAGGCAACCAGGAAGTTTATAAGTCGTTATGTGGTTTAGGGCTTCGTATAGTTAAGGTGTAAAATGGGCTGGCTGTTCGTGAGCATGAATTAACCAGGCCGTGAGTCAGACTGGGAGGAAGAGACCGAGGACGGTGGTGGCGTAGCTACGTTAGGCGGGGCCGGTGGTAAATTAGCCCTTAAACCACATAACGACCCCCCACCTTTTACGGGATGACCCATAAAAACCGCCTGAGCTGAAATTTCTCCGAAGTCCATATTTTAACTTTCTAAGTTTTTTTTATTTTAAAGTGAAAGTTAAAATTGGTAAACATTTTTCGTACGTACTCCAGTCAAATGGTATCATTATTTTAAAATTAAAAAAAAAAAAAAGCTTGGGAAAAGTTTGCTGGTGCGTTTTTTATGGGTCACCATGTTATTTTAATGGTAGGAGGACGGACGGGGAGGGTCGACTCTCGAAATTAATTTCTTAAATACTGTGTATATAATCAACAGCTGTGACTTCACTCTAACTCAACGCCGCGCTAAATTTTCGTAGGTTAAATCCCGTTAACCAACACCGGAAGTGTGCGTCATCGAAAAAAGTGTGGGTTATCAAGTTACTCCACACTTTTACTGATAACCCACACTTTTGACACTTCCGGATCACGCGACCGGGAACGCCCAAACCAACAACCAAATACAGCGTGCAAAAAAAAAACGTAACACAATAAAAACGTACAAACGAAAAGAATGAAATCCTCCCTGCAAACTCTCACATGTCTGGCCCATAACTAGGCTTATTCACTCAGCGGTAACTCTCCCCACCCCCTCCCTCCACAAACTAAAATGGAATTACCTTCATTCATACCAATACCCTATTACCGTATTTTTTAAACAATTCTCAAACTACAAACGCACAAAATGAATTACATACCTTTCCAGACTCTCCCAGCAATGTCACGTTATCCCTGCTGTGTCACATATCGAATTATTCACTCCAAACACGATAAACGCTTCGATAAACACGAGCGAGCTTCCAGCAAAAACCGAGGCTTAAACTGTCTAAATCCCACCTTCCTACACAAAATTTGAGCGAAAGAACTCAGCCGTCTATCACACACTTCCCCCTCCACAAACTAAAATGGTATGACCTTCATTCGTATCGAGATACCGATTGATCACAGTTTTCTTGAAGCAATTTTCGCAAAACACAAACACATTTTAATTAAATACGAGTTAGCTGGACGTCCCAACCGTGGTATAAATCAGTTATAGGTTATAACCGATTGGTTATCGATTTTTTAACGCATGGCTGCGATGATTTGGACGGCTCGACATGCAAATCCGGCTCGGGGCCCCTCGTTGTATTTGCCTGTCTCGCCGGCCAAATCATCGCAGCCGTGCGTTAAAAATCGATAACCAATCGGTTATAACCAATAACTGATTCATTTATAGTTTCTATAGAACACAACACATAATGGGTGATGACAAATGCCTCATTCGTTATTTTTTCTTTCAGCGGCCCCCTGAGGTCGGGGGTCGGGGGCATATTCTGCCACCCTTGCCACCATGTAGCTACGCCGATACGAGGAATCGAGCAACCACCAACCCAAACCATTTGTTTCGGGGGTTCTTAGAATTTTCGTGTCCACTATGACGCTCCTAGGATGGGATAGGGATGCTGATGAGGAGGGGAGGTGGGGTCGGGGCAAAGTGTCTCTCCCCCCCCCCCCCAAAGATCCGAAGTTAACCTTTGGTAAGGAAAGGACAAATTTCTAATTTACTACAATTGGAAAAAATATAAAAATTACCGTTTCTACGTTCCAAAAGCCCTAAAATTGCTGAAACGAGACTCCATGACCCCTTGGCCTAAACTGAAGTCTCAGTTTTTAATTTCAATTTATTTTTCCCACCACTCCCCCCCCCCCCCCAAAAAAAAAAAAACCCGAGGTATACGTCTCTGATGTCCACAAATTGTTTTATGATGGTTCACAAGGCTACAGTGAAGCTCAAAAGAAATGGTTGTGTAGTTATTTTGTGTAATTGACTGTAAGGCACCAGGCAACGTGAGAGGTTCGTGCGGTAAACGAGTGTCGTAGCACTAATGACGAAGTACTTGAATCGTTTGACTTTAAAAAAAACAAAAAAAAACAAACTACAAAAAAAAAAAGGCAAATAATAAAACAAAAATGTTGATTTTTGATTTTTATCCCTTCGGACTTATTCTTCGGATTTTATTTCTTCTGGATTTTCTTTCTCTGGATATTTTTTTCTGGATTTTTTCTGTGGATATTTTTCTTTTGGATTTCCCCCCCCCCCCCCTAGATTCAGAGCAGTCGATGGAGCAACCTAAGATATCTCGCTTCGAAGAAATTGATATTACGTCACGACGACGATTTTGTCTTTCGTGTTTGGAGTTCCCGAACAAGAGGACTGCAGCAAAGATGGGCACCCTCTGACGGCAAAACTCGCAAGGCATACAGTAACACCAGTATTAATTTTCGATACCGTATTTTAGTGTCTTGATCACCTCATAACAACATACAATCAAGATGAGAACTGGGTTCAACCAGTTTTTAAAGGGATATACCTCCCAGTGCCATTTTTCTCGATCCTCCACATCAAGTACGGCCCCAAAGGTCTATTTACTTACGGTTAGTCAATCCCGTGCTAAAAATCCGTTTTAAAATGTGGCGTCTAGGAGATTTTCTGTTGAATAATTGTTAACTTTATTTACTGCGTCCCGCAGTATATGATGCATTACGCGCTTACAATAATCATGACGTTTCATCTCTGTGTGTACATGTACTAATTTCCTAATAATTACCATGAGATCAAAAATCTAAAAGACTAATGCGGTAAAAATTAAAATTAATTATTCCAATAGATCGCCGAAGCAAAATTATAAGACACTAGCCTAGAAAATTATAAATTGTGATTAAAATATACGAGAATCATTCCGGTTTGTGACGACACAATTAATGCGTTCACGCTGGCATGTCTATTAGGCACAATGCCAAATGAGATAGCTACGTTTTTCGCTGCGAGGAACGAAGCAAGTGTCTCAGTTGACCTTGACTATGATAAATTCGCGGATGCGATCGACAGTAGCTGTTATAAGGCAGGCAGAAGGTTATAAGGTAAGCGGTATGTTGCTTTAATATTTCATTGCACATTCTCATCTTGTTTGTATGTATGTCGTTATTAGGTGACCAAGACACTAAAATACGGTGTCGAAAATTAATACTGGTGTTATTGTATGCCTTCCGAGTTTTTTGCCCTGTCAGAGAGCTCCAATCTTTGCTGCCTACCATACCCTCACAATACTTATTTGGGTTCAAGATGATTGTATTTTCTGCTCCTGGGTAGCCGTGGTACAGCGACACTGGATTCGCTTTAAAATTCAGGGCGCTCCAGAGCAATAAGTTTTACGAACTCCACACGTTTTAACTTCTGCTGCGCCCTGCTTTTATTCACCAAACAGTCTCTATTTTAAGCTTTGGTACCAACAGCTTAGTCCTACGACTATAAATTAGTAGTTTAGGCAAGAGTATTCTTTACAATTCTTGCTCTTGAAATATGGCGTTTCGCTGTCCGGAGTGTACGGGTAGGGTGACGATGCAGAATGGGAAAGCAAAATCATGCTATACGATAAAAGGTTCTGTATATATTTTTTTCTTTTCTCTTTTGTGTTGATATCGAGTAAAGGTGTCGGTTAGGGGTCGGAAGGGGCGGTTTTAATCCTCTTAAACTTGTGGTCGACCCATTATTGAGGGGCGGTTCACTTTCACAATGGAGGGATTGTCGCTGTGACGAGGCGGGTTTTCTAGTCGCTTAGCTCAAAGGTGAGGCTTCAATGGCCACGAGTACAAAAAGTCATATAATAGAGTTGTATGTCTGCTCTCATTGAAAATGGCCGCCACCGTCAACTGTGAAAAAGGATAGGGTCTGTTCCACAATTATAAATGCAGCTAATCACAAGCTCGCGGCCGGGAGGTGAAGCGGCGCAAAGAAATAGTCCCAACATAAAATATTATTACTAGGAAACATTAAAGGGATATACCTCTCAGCGCCATTTTTCTCGATCCTCCACATCAAGTACGGCCCCAAAGGTCTATTTACTTACAGTTAGTCTTTCCCTTGCTAAAAATCCGTTTTAAAATGAGGCGTCTAGGAGATTTTCTGTTGAATATTACTAACTTTATTTACGTTCGTCCCGAACAAAAATGATGCATCGCGCGCCTACAATGACCTTGGAAGTTTTATCTGTGTGTGCGCAGTATTAATTTTAATCGTTTGCTAGTAATTACGATGAGATCAAAAATCTAGAAGGCTAATGCATTAAAAATTAAAATTAATTATTCCTATAGATCGCCGAAGCAAAATTATAAGACACTATTCTAGAAAATTAAAAATTGTGATTTTAAAACACAAGAATCATTCCTGTTTTTGACGACACAATCAATGGGTTCACGCTGGCTGGACTATTAGGCGCAATGCCAATTATTGAGACAGTAGCTAGGTTTTTCTCTGCGAGGAACGAAGCTACCGTCTCAGTTGACCTTAGCTGTGCGCGTGGGTGTTGTGAGGCAGGCGGAAGGTTATAGGGCAGGCGGTATGTTGCTTTAATGTCGACATTCAAATTACCATCAGACCTTTGGCAATTCCTTGCGGTAATTTTAATATCGGCATTAAAGGGGGGTTGTCACCAAACGAGGGTTTGCTGCACCTACCGCCATCCAGCGCCATATGGTTCTATCTAGTTCTTGCTCACTGCAAGCAAAGGAATGCACAAAGAAGTTTCTTTTAACGCAACAAACATGCCACGTGCCTCCTCAACTAGGAAACAGGCTTTGGGCCTATTGTAGGTGGAGCGAATATATCTTCATTTCAAACTTATATTTAGTTTTTATTGTAATAATTTGTTAATGGTCCTAAAAAATCTATGGGCAATGCTCGCTCTGCTAAGTTGGGCACTTTGCATTTTGGTGTGACGTGCTGCTTGCTGCTTTTTGCTGGCTTTTCTCTTATTTTTGCTTTTTTTTTAAGAATAGGCCTAAGCTATGTATCATATTTATTTTAATAGGCTTTCGTTTGCTCCAGTTTATTATCTGTTTAGTTATTTGTGGCCTCTTTTCACAGTCCACACCCTTGCCGCCGACTAAATATAAAACAGTACATAAGTAGCCACCGCTGTTTGAGCTACTGCCGCCAATAACTTTTACATTGCTTATCGCCACTCCTGTGGAAAGAGTAGTCCGTATACCATTAAAAATTAATAACAAGGCATTTAACTGCAAGCCAAAAAATCATCAATGCGATCAGTTTTTAACAATAATCAAAAATGCAACGATCAAATGGTATTATTTCATTGAGTTACTCGCTAGAAAGAAGCAACCATAATTTAATTTTCCGTGTTTTCTTAAGCTTACTTGACTACCGCCAGCGTGATGTATGCTTCTTCGGAATTCTTTAAAACTATTCAGGATTCTAAATTTACAATGGTGAGTGTTAAAAATAAATTCGAAAAATTGTAATTTCTTTCCGTAATGATTGTGCGATTTACAACAAATTTTGTCTCAGCATTACTTTTGGGGCTATAAAGCGATGTACCAAATTTCATTCTAATCCGAACTTTCATTTGGGCTCCACCCAGACTACAAAAGCGCAATCAACCAACCAACCAACCAACATTTAGCCCCAGAAGCAGAATATTTTCAGCCGGTCTGCGACAAGCTTTTTACAGACTAAAAACTGTCTGCGGGAAGAGATTGGTGTCTCCGGGTTGCAGGGTGTGAAGGTGGAATTTTGCATTTTGCAAAATTTTGAGTTAGGCCCATTTAGGTTCATGAACAAGTTTCTTGCGAGAACTTCTTTTCCATACCTTTGTAGGTTGTTTTTGCTAAACAACTTGAGAACGTCCAAACCTATCGTCATGACAATAGCTCCATTCAAAAGCCCTCGAAAAAACAGTTAAAATGGTGTATTTGAACGTCGAAATCGGTCAATTTTTGGCAAAATTATCACAAAACAACCAAGACAGAAAAAAGTGCATCATAAATCCTACTGCAACACCGCCAGCTGTACTGCGACGTAGCGTCGCGCGTCGCTCTGATTCTGCTACAGGGCTTAGCAATTTGGTGTCCATTATAGGCTACGCTTCGCTCGCTCCGCCAATAACCACCCGACCTTTGGTAATTTCTTGTGGTAATTTTAATATCAGCATAACTTATCTCTACCAGTGGCGTGCATGGGGTGGGGTGGGGGGGGGAGTTATTGCCTCTACCCTTTTTTCGCAAAATGCCCTTTTTTGTACAAATAAATAGACTTTTCTTGCTGAAATTTGTTGGTGCGGGGATGCCTGAGAAAGGACCTAAAGGAGGAAAAAAAGTCTAAAAGGGGGGTAAAAAATGTTTAAAAAGTGCAAAGGGGCAGAAAAAGAGAGAGCCAAAGAAAATAAAAGGATTCCCAGAAAACTTGGTCCACTAAGACGATTCCACGCCTCCTTGGACGTGCGTGCATTAAATCGCTTATACTGGTCCATTGTTGCAAAATCCATGCTATAACCATTACTGTTATAGCATACGCATATTGTTCTCGTTGTGGATTCGGAACAATGAACCATTGTTACAATTCCATTGTTGGCAGAACCAACTGTTGCTGTTGTTTTTGACGGAGCACGACCTGCGGCCTTGCAGTGCTTGAAACACCGGTTCTCGTCAGATCCCCGAAGTTAAGCAGCATTGGGCTGGATTGTTACTTGGGTGGGTGACCGCCTGGGAATCTGGCTGTTGCAGACATAGGGCCTTAGGGCTTCGGGCAGATGACCAGGAGTGGTTAACGCTCGTTAAACCCTTTAACCCTTTAAAATCCTTTGACGGAGCACGAGCCCACCTGAGCACTTAAAGGGTTAAAAGGGGTTTAACGAGCGTTAACCACTCCTGGTCATCAGCCCGAAGGCCCGTAACAGCCAGATTCCAAGGCGGTCACCCACCCAAGTATCAATCCAGCCCAATGCTGCTTAACTTCGGCGATCTGACGAGAACCGGTGTTTCCAGCACTGAAAGGCCTCAGACCTGAGCACTAGTGGGTTCTGCCAACAATGTGGCAAGGGAAATTTGTCGAAGGCATAGTTTGGCCGTTGTATGAACGGGTATTTCGGAATCAAGCTAGAATGCGATGACACAAGCAAATTGTATGCTTATTAATGCTTGTTTTTAATACTTATTTGTACTTATGAGTAATATCACCAAACCATTTTATGAGTAACTAGCGGAATCGCTCGCTTCACTCGCTCTTGCTGCGCTCGAGGAGCTTTCATGCTGCAACTCTTATGCTGCTGGCAGACATTCTACATCTAAAACGATCAAGCAAATGATCAGAATGCAGTGCACGTTTTTCGTAAGGCTTCAGTTCATAAACAAATGAACTAAACCAAAAACGGCGTCGTGGTCTAGAAAACCATCCCTCTTCTGCCGTGCGCCTACACTGCCAATGACCCAGGAGGCGAGACACGCGATTTCTACCTCAGTCGGCCTTAGCTTGAAGAAGCCTTATCCATCCGCGTTGCAAGGCCGTTTCAACGCTGTAGCGCGCGAGTTGCTGCGTGCTTCAACTAAAAATGCTTGGTAATTTTATCCTGCATACTCCTTTGTTCCACTCCTGGCATACATTATTTTTTATTCAAATAAATTTGGCAGACTTTACATGGGTTTCCTGGTTTCACAAATTTTAAGAATTTTTACTTAAAAGCCATCTCCTTCCTCTCTACGTGTGATGCATTGAAACAGCAACCACATGTCGCCTATAATTTTTGACTAATATAAAAGATTTCGTGCAAGGCGAAATCGTACCTAGAAACTATTCGTTTTACCAAAATAAGGCTGGGCTATTTCTTGAGAGGCTGGACTATTGCTGAGTAAGCGCCAGCTAATAGGACACTATTGATGAGTAATATTTCTACACATTTGTTATTCCTACAAATTCATTATAGTGTTATTCCTACACATTTTACGTTGATTTATTTGCATTTGAAATACGTTTACGTAACACAACAAAATCATAAAATGCCTCCGCAAACTAACTGAATGTAAATGACAAACTGAAACGTAAATGAAAGACTAAATAAAGGTTAAATAAATTAAGGGTGTGAAGAAAGTAGGAATACAAAAGGTATAGGGTACAAAGGGTACAAGGTTACGACAGGGTACAAAAGGACTACTTATAAGAGTACGAAACCGAGATGGAAGTGGGTCATTTTTTATGACCCATGACCCACTCGTGCCCTGAATCCTCGACCCACTTGACCCACCCGACAAAGAACAAAATTTGAACCGCTGTCCATGACCCATGCCACGCTATGAAAAAATAATACAGTGTGCAATGTTATTTCAAACAGTCCAATTTTTTTTAAGAGGCATTTACTAAATAAACACAACTGTCTTCCCCCCCGAACCGGCCCGTGCCATTATTTCGGTGGGTGAACGGTCTTGACCCATGACCCACTTAACCCACGATAAAAATGTGACCCATTTGAACCACTGACCCACCAACCTATGAGTGAGTTCCATCTCTGATACGAAAGGGTATATAAGGGTACAAAAGTGTACGTAAGGGTACGAAAGGGTATAAAAGGGTACGAAAAGGTTAAGGGTATATTACATAGAATTACAAACCAAGTGTAAACGAAAGAGTAAATAAAGTATAAATAAATTAAGAGTAAAGTTACAAAAAGTTACATATGTACAAAGGATACATGGGTTACGAAAGGGTTCAAAAGGGTTGATAAGAGTACGAAAGGGTACATTAGAATACAAAAGTGTACATAAGGATTAGAAAGGGTACAAAAGAGGGTACGAAAAGGTTAAGGGTACATAGAATTACAAACCAAAATGTAAATGAAAGAGTAAATGAATTAATGGTAAAGAAAGTAAGCAGACAAAAGGTTACCATAGGGTACAAAGAGTACATAGGTTACGATAAACAAAATGTTTCATAAGAGTAAGAAATGTAAAAAAATGATACATGGGGTACAAAAGGGTACGAAAGGATAATAAAGTATAAACGGGTACATAAAGTACAAAGCGTTCAAAAGAGTACAAAAGGGTGCATTGGGTATACGAATGAATAAACTAGGGTGAATAAGGGTGAAGTGATACGTTATTCAACGGCAAGTACGGGTCCACGGTTCCCAGGGTTTTTTTTTTTTTAGGACTTCCTTTCTCCCACCTCTCTCAATTTATTTATTTGTCTATCTTTTTTTTTTTGAAGGATTATTGTCTTCTTTTATGTTCCTGCGTCCCGACAGTGCTGTGGGTAAGGGTGAGCCTGCTACTCATAGCAGTTTGTGCTAAAAAAAACAATCCAAGAACCATTCTCTCGAACTGTTTTCGTAAAAGCTTATTTGGCTTTTACGCCAGCAAAGTAAATAATACGTGATCGAAGCAAATCTGTTGTTGCTTACGAACATTCTACGATTTTCTGCTGTTCAAGGTTGTTCGTTCACATACTTCCTTCGCTGTAGCAAATGGCTTTTGGTGACGTAACCCCAGGTGTATAAACATACCACCTGTGATGGACCAGCAATACTTCAAAGAAAGCCGATTGGCCATAGTTCACACGCCACCGCTCTAGGAATACTAGTCAGCATCCTAAATACAGTGATGAGGAACAACTACTACAAAGTAATTCACTAGTCACTAACTATAGTAAAAAGTAAAAAAAAAAAAAACAGTTGCTACTACTAACTAACAACTTTTAAATTAAATAAAACTAGTGGTAATTGCAGTTACAGTTCTTTTTTGGCAGTTAGTAGTTGTAAACATTTTTTTACTACTTTTTTTTTAAATGGGTGTAAAAACAAATTAGTTAAGAAGTAGTCTAGTAAAAAAAAAACAGTTTTTATGCCGTGAAAATGTACATTACCTGTTTTATATTTACCGGTTCCCTTCCTTTTGGAGGCTCAATCCCTGGCGATGAAAAGTTGGCTTTCCTGCTGGGCTCGCAGCTCTCCTTCTTTGCGCATGCGCCAGCGCAAGCATCGGTATATAAGACGCTCGCGCCGGAGCATTCGTCATCTTTCTTCCTAGTGCACCACGTGTGGTCGTCTTCACGAGCATTCTCTCCGTCATCTCTACAAGCATGTGAACCGTCCTTGCCATTGGTGCACCCTCAGAGGACTAGTAGCTGGGCTTTGGCCCCCTCCTTGACTCGTTTTTCGGTTTTGCTTGGCCACGGTCGCCTACAGACCAGGACCCGGACTCGACGTCCGGCCCGTTGCTTTTTAGCCATCAGTTATAGGTACGTCGCCCTCCCACCAGGGACCATAAGTTGAACTCTGGCGCCGGCCCCTCTCGAGTCGATTTCACGGTTCTACTTTATTTTTACGTTGAAAGATGGGGACTGGAACCCAGCGCTCGGTCTGTAGCCGTGTAGTGGACCGCTTTTCCTGTCTGCCTACCTTCTTGAAAACACTGCTGTCTCCGGCTTGGTAACCGACAATCGTCGTGCGTTTTTGCCTTCACCAAGAAGCCACTCGGATTTTCGGCGCCGACCTGCACCCATGTACTACAACACGAGCAAAAATGCAGCCTGGTCGAACGGGTGTCCGAGCGCCCGCCTATCTGTTCTTCACTTCTGTTGCTGTCCCGTCAGCTACGGTCCCACTATTCCCGGTTCCATGGATGGATGGATGGGGTTTTGCCTTTGACAGCGTTCCTGTGCTCAGCACCGCAGCACGAGCAACTGTACACCCATGCATCCACATGCTGCTACGACTGTACTTCGTGCGTCCGGGCGACCAAGACTAACGAAACAGGGACCGGCACCCGGGCCTGTGGCCTTCCTTGGTGGATCACGATCCACTGCCTGTCTATTGTTTTGCAGACTCATCTTGTTTCCACGGCCAACGTTGTCTACGGCCAGTATTATCTTGCCAACTTCTGGAGCATTGCCAGCATCGCCATCTTCTGCGCATCGGATCTGCGCAGCCTCCTTAGCATATAAGCCGAGTTGTCGACCGTCATTTCGTCTTTCTTCTCTAGGTCTTGACCACGTCGGACATGCTGTGTAGTACTCCTACGATCCACTTTCTTTGGCGACAAGGATCTCTGTCCACGGTACCCTCGGCCTTTGTCCACGGTCCCCCACGCCCATGGTCCTCCACGGTTGGGTCACCCAAGGGAACCGCAGGATTATTACTGAGCATTCAGTACACCACCGGTCAGTCGACGCCTGTTTACAGATGAAACTTCGGCCCATTTGCTCCCTTCACGAGTTACGACTCTGTCGTTCATGCTTCCATCAACATGACTCCAGTCTCCTGTCCCCTTTTGCCGTCCTTCACTGCAACACGCCGACTGCTCTGTTGTCTATCACTCACAACCTCTAGACTCCAGCTCTTCGATCGTTGTCAGGCTGTTATCCCTTGCATCTTTTTTTCGGCCGTGATCTCCGTTGTGTACTACATGAATAAATGCTTCTTCAGCCTCGTCCACGCTCCCCTCGGGCCTCAATTTACGGTCCCCCAGACCCTGGGTCTCCTAGGGACGATCAATGGGCCCACAGTAACATAACAGAAACTTTTACTTTCGTCGGTAGTGACTGCCTCCTGTCGACAAGAACTTGACTGTTATGTCTTGGATAATTCATTAGGTCCATGACTCAATGTTTACTCAAGCCACGGTCCACAGTCCCCTCGGGCCTTGGTCCATGGTTCTCCTGGTCCATCGGCCTGCTGGGGGCACCCAAGGGGACCACAGTAGTATCATCCTGTGCCACTCTAGGACTCCTACTGTTAGCCGGACTGTGCTTCTTTCACGACTTCGGATCATCTCTTCAGGAAGCTACAGAAGACCTACATCTTTTTGTTAAAAGGTATACAGATCCCTTCTTCTTCTGGCCTTGCTGGCATTTTGACTTTTTTGGTTCGAAGGGGAGGGGGGGGGGGACCGTCATAGCCTCTATTAGGCCCCTCTCTGTTGCCAGATCTCCAAGACTGCTCCTGTTCAGTGGCATAAGAAGCGGTGGATCAGGCCACATCAGCTGTACTACTCTGGACCCCACCAAGCCTGGTCTATTTAGGACATACTGAATGTTGTCGTGATCGCCATCTTTGCCTCAGTCCCTGATGGGTCCCCACGGTCCCCACCTGCCTTCCTCGGCCTCACCTACGACTTCGCATCGCATGCTGCGCTTACCCCGCACTTGCATCTCTGGCCTTTACATAAAGAGATCTCTCTTCCTATTACACGGTCGCCTCACTCCGCGGTCAAAACTTTGACTCCCCCGTTTCCACAACGACCAAAGCCACATCAACACCATGCATGACAACCAAGTACATTTCCCGTCCAAAGTCATGTTCATGTTCGAGTATTACAACTTTTGTCCTTCCGGAAGTCTCTCTTCAGTGTTCTATGCCATGGTCTCCGGTCCCACCGGTTCCCACTATCTTTTCGATACCATTGGTTTCAGGGACAACTCAAGTCCAGTCGCCGGTTCCATGTTCTCTCGGTCTACACCCACCGATCCTTTAGGTCCTGACTACAATACCAACTCCTTTGTTGAGAAGTTCCTTGCCTACCATCCGAGTTTCGTCGCCAACACTGTGTCCTGTGTCGCCAACACTGTATTGAGACCCCTTCAGTTCCATGTCTTCCTTTTCCGAAATCATTCTGTTCGTTCGGTATGCAGACCGATTCCGAGTATCCCAGCCTTCTCTCTATGATTCAGACGCCTGTGGCGTCCACGGATTTGCCTCCGAACTTTGGTTCCCCTTTTCCTCCATCTAACAAACTTCGAGCTGCACTCCTCCGGACTATTCCTCTTTCGGCCCAGGCTATGTCTCCATTTAACTTGAATATGGCCTCTCTTCTCGCAACTGCTCGCAAGTTCACTGTCGACATCGCACAATGCCATGCTGATCGTCTGGGCCTTCTGGGACTTTACGCGGACTCAGCAGATCTCTCGGCGTTACGTATGGCTCGCCACAAACAGGGCACTACAATTCGCTTTCTTCAGGTAGCCAATTCTAGCCTTGTCACAGAAATCAATTGCCTATGAGAACTCCTAAAGACCCCTTTTATAGGAATGTCTTGACTTCGAACACGTTTCAGCTAATGTTCCCAATGTCACCGGTCCCTTCCACTTAGCATGCTTACCACACAGCCTTTTCCAAATGACGTTGTTTAACTCAGACCCCCTTGCCATTGTGACGGTCACCGCGAACCACTTCATCCAGCAGCCATACAAGCAATACTAGCCCTATAAAAAAAAACGTTACGGTTCCCTTGCGGTGCAATGCACCTTCTGCGGCGTCGCCAGAATCCCCTGTTCCATCCACCACTGACGATCCCTCCGTTCAACCTGAGAATCCGACTTCACCCGATCCCCCGACGGTCATTCCCACCGGTTCTTCAGCCGCTGCCCCATGTTTCTTGCCTGGCACCAGATTCCTTCTCGAGGCTTGGTCGGCAGCTTCCACGTCATTGAATATTCCAGCTGACAGTATGTGGCAGTCTGACATGGCTACGACTTTTGTTCCTGTGTTCCCCGGGCTGACTGCTTGTGCAGTCCCTTCGTCCACGCTTCTGCCATGCGCTTAGTGTCAACATTGAGTGACTGGCGTGGCCCTCGGCTTCTGGGCCTTGCCTTTGGGATTCTTTTATCTCTGCAATACTCCAAAACCTTCTCTGCCATATCGTCGAGGAACTGGACCCTCACCGTGTTGGCCATTGTGACCAGTCGCACCTTTCTGTGCCCTCTTATCGTCAGGCCGTTTTAGTTTCTGCACGGTCGCACATTTTGCGGTCTACATTTATCCTTTGTTCCTTTCCGTCTTCCTTCCTCACCTTAAGGGAGAAAGACAGTCAACGACAAGTTCCGTCCTCCTGCGGTCTTCTTCAGAACACGCTGCGATTCTTGTTCCTCCGTCCTTTCATCAAACTCTTTTTGTTTTTCTCCATGTACTTCTACAATTAGCAGACCGCCAGTACATATACAACCAAGTTGGGCATCGTCGTTTCCAGTTTCGTCATTCCTGCCATGTGACAAGACTGCAATATTCATATGACATTTTTCTTCACGACCTGTCTTCGGCTCCTTAAAACATAAGTAAGGTGGCTTACTGTACTACGTTACTATAGAGTACGATTTTCATCGATGGCTTTTGCCAAATTTCGTTCAACTTGGAGTATTACTGAAACTACTTTATTTCTACGTCCAAGATGTTTTCTCATAAAGGCCGTGTCAGTGTGGCTGAGCAGCAGGACTTTGGCCTTTGGTCACAAAGGTCGTGGGTTCAATTCCCGCTCAGGCAGCTTGATATCTAAGTCCAAAAGGCAACATGAACAGGTTTATTTATTCTTTTTTGACCCCGTTTGGCTTTCTGTCCTGTTTATTTTATGACACAAAACAAAAATTTACGACATTCCATTAAATCATGTAATTTTATGAATCTTATGACATGTGGGAGCAGTGAAAATGTAAGACCCCCCCCCTCCAAAAAGGGCTTAGTATATTCTTATCAGCTTATAGTGTACGATTTGCTTAATGTGCTTTAGGTTTCATTTATCCATACGTAATTTAGACAATTTGTGCATTGTTATTTATCTAATCAATGCACAGCATGTTCCAATGATAACGATACAAATGGTTGTGTAAGGAATAGAGTTGATAGTCGGTCTGTTTTGTCCCCATGCAATTTAGGGGCAATGGCACTAATGTGTTGACAGTCTACTAGATGGCAGCACACGAAATTAAGCCAATATTTAGACAAGATTTATTCATATAGCAAAGAAACTATATAGGAAAGAGAAGGCAGAACACCCTTCACCTACTCTCAGTCCACGTTACATTTCATAATAAAAAGTACAAAAGTAATTACTTGATTAGGCCTAAATTTCAGTAGATAGGCTTATAATTTGCATTAACTATTGCTTCTGGCATTCCCAACCAGAGGGGTGGGTAAGTGCCACAGTTAGTGATTTTCACATTTTTCTTACGTCACATACCTCTTTCTTGCTCTCATCGTGCGATGAAAAAAAATTTCACATTTTAATTTTTTTTTAGCTACAGCGTTTTTGCGGTGGTTGACACTAGATGGCGCTGCCAACAACAAACCATCTGAATGGAACAGCCACCTCACGCTCTGTAAAAGAAGACAAGTGCTGCTGAACGCTCTCTGCATTTTCGGCACATACCCTTTTCTTGCTCTGAATATTTCATTAAAAATTAAAAATCCAGTTTATAAATGTAATATTAATGCCAACATTTCTCCATATGCCTCTCTAATACACAGCTGGAAGTTTTTGAGGAGGTAGACGATTTTTTCTTGTGTAGTGTGTGACATAAAACAATGTAGGCCGCTAAAAATTGAGTGTTTCTCGGGAGTGGTGGTGAAAAAAATTGATCCGAGCGGGCGGTGTTTTTATTTTACGTTTTATTCGTGATTTTTCAGATACGGGGGCGATGGTTTTTTTTTTACCAAAAAAGAAAAAAACTAAATCAGCAGCTTATATTTTGTTGTGGAGTACAATATCTAGGTTTTAATGCCAGGATCAGCGTGCAACAGTTAAAGAATGGTTTTTTTCAAGACAGTCACTTACGCTAAACCAAAAATCGTCCAAGTTCCACAATTCAAACTTGCAAATTTTCGACTATCTGTACTACTGATAGTCTTCTTCAGGAAAGAATCATGAGCCTTGCACAACAACAACCACCAACGAACTTTCCCAAGTCCACTACATTCAAATTTTCCTCCCCTCTCACAGTGAGCCTTGGAGGGGGGAGGGAAATTTGAATGGCGTGGACTTGGGAAAGTTCGTTGGTGTTTGTTGTTGTGCAAGTATCATGACTCTTGCCTGAAGAAGCCTATCAGTACAGATGGTCGAAAATTTGCAAGTTTGAATTGTGGAACTTGGACGATTTTTGGTTTTGGACGATTTTTGGTTTTGCGTAAGTGACTGTGAGTGAGTGAGTGTAATATGAACTTCAACCAAAGTAAAATTGCTGCATTAACGGTATATTTTCGATAAGTTTTTAGTTGTTACATGCCTCTGAACGACCCTTAGATTCATTTCGAGGCGAACATGTGAATGGAGCAGAGACCTGATGTGGTCATCAGCTCCAGGAAATGTTTGGTAAAAGTGCCGATGCGTGATCGAAATTTTTTTTTAGACAACGTCATAAAAAACATTTCATGCGTTAAGAAAAAACTCGTGCGTGGACTCCCGAGAACCACTTAATTTTTAGCGGCTTTATATCTCTCCTGAAAAATTTACATTTTGGAACTTACCCCCTTCTGGTTGGGAACACCAGACCTTATTAAGCCACTTTAGGCACCCTGGAAGGTAAAACTAAGACAATTGATGCGAATTAATTTTTCATTAGGGAACGGAGGGACCAGAATATCACAAGTGAAACTCCCGCTGTCCTCAGGAACGATTGGCCGGACGAGCAATACTCTTCTTAGCGTAACAAACATGGATGGTTCCTCAACCTCTATACAACAAATAGGCACGACGTTATTTACACCTTGACTAACATGGATACTGATTCACTCGATTGAACGTAAAAACACTGGTAATGCATTGGAAGACGTTGTGTGAACCGTGATGCGCTTGTTGTGGGGTGAGGATGAACCGCAACCTGTCTACAAATCAGCTATGTTAACTATGAGAGCTAGATACGGTACATTAGACTAGGTTTCCCACTCTCTTGCTGTTTATTCTGCTGATCTCGCCTGCCTATGAACACAGCAAAGAGATAATGATCTTTATGCACTTTGTCTTGATTATTTGTTGTGGAGCACTGCTTGTAGGGAGATTTGATGGACAGAGTTGGTGTAGACTTCCATGCTGAAAACAGATAAGATGAATGGTGCAATTTGTAACAGAGTTGCAATTTTGGACGAATAGCTACTATCTGACGGAGAGCTTCCATCTGACTGACTAGAGATAGTGCACTAGATAGACTGTGGTTAGGGAATCTCCAGAATCGGTAGGTTTCAAACCGCTCCGTAGTTAACAATGCTTTGTGTGTGTGTGTGTCAAATTTCATGAAATTGTCATACTATCACAACGAACTCTTGCAAACATGTAACTGAAACTACCCAGAACACTGAACTTGTGGGAACTGTTCTTTGACGTTTAAAAATTCTCTTTAACGTTGTTGTCGAATGCTGTTACGTATAAAGTTGTGAATTCTGCTGCATCTCATATTTTACATTGCACGTTACAATGTAACTGTTCACAATGTAACTGTTCACAAGCCTTAAGATGAGCCCTCTGTTCACAAAAATGCACATTATTTAATTGTGAACACCAGTGACACCACTGAGCATCTCCAGATCACATTGCCACAAATCTAAATCTTCTGGATAGCGTCTTCAGCATGTCACTGCGGTAACTGATAGCTCGCTGTTCTTATGATCACAGAAGATTGTTCTTACACTTGCACCTCTTGTAAGTCTTCAGGATTTGCCATGCTGTTTTTGTTATCATCGTGTCATGAGTAACTGCGATCGCCACTGATGGAATACTGTCGTTGATGGTACTTATGGGATTTGACGGCTAGTGGTTCTGCAATCCACGCGACTACACTTAATGTTTGAAGGCCAGTCAAAACGTAGAAAGCATTCAGCAGGCTCGAGGTTTCGTCCACAAGGAAGCCTTAGGAATAAAAAATACAGAAAAAAAGAGTTAAAAAAACAAGAAGTGAACAATATAACTGATTTACGTTACACTCAAATAACATCCGCTGCTCATGAGAGTTCCAAAAGACCAATTGCACATCAAAGCTAATCATCACATCAGCTAATCATTAATCATCTCCAATTTAATTAAAATCTGAGTTTAGAATTTATTAATACAGTAAATAAATAAGTAAACTTAAATAAGTAACCTCCCAGCGCCATTCTTCTCGATCCTCCACATCAAGTACAGCCCCAAAGGTCTATTTACTTACCGTTAGTCTTTCCCTTGCTAAAAATCCGTTTTAAAATGTGGCGTCTCGGAGATTTTCTGTTGAATATCGGGGAACTTTATTTACATTCTTCCAGAACGTATATGATCCTTTGCGCACTTACAATGACTTTGAAGTTTTATCTGTGTGTGCGCAGGACTAATTTTAATCGTTTGCTAGTAATTACTATGAGATCAAAAATCTAAAAGACTAATGCAGTAAAAATTAAAATTAATTATTCCAATAGATCGCTGAAGCAAAATTGTAAGACATTAGTCTAGAAAATTATAAATTGTGATTTTAAAATACAAGAATCATTCCGGTTTTTGACAACACAATTCTCACTGGCTTGTCTATTACGTGCAATGCTAACTGAGACAGTAGCTGCATTCTTCGCTGCGAGGAACGACGCTACTGTCTCAGTTGACCTTGGCTATGGTAAATGCTCGGATGCGATCGGCATGTGGCTGTTATAAGGCAGGCCGGATGTTGCTTTAAGTAAGCGTACAGGTTGGCTCTAGTGTTTGTCTTCTTTGCCTTGCATTCACTTAGCTTTGTACAACTTTCAGCGATTTGTATATAATTTTAAAGGCGGTATAAACATTCTCAAAGTGTAAACATTCTGTGCTGGCAAAAATGGCTGAAATGTTTTTTTATTTTTTTATTTATCAAACTGTATGTTTAACACATGTTTTAAGCCTAAATATACTTTTTAGGTATGATGTGCTCCCAGCCGTAACCATGTGACAGAATGAGATACATACAATGTTGCTAGGTAATACCAGTCTGAAAATTCTGGTATCTTTTACATGCCATAGTTGACATGATCATGATGTGAGGTTCCTCCGCTCAATCTAGTATTTTTATTTATTTGTTTTTATTTGTTGTTGCTGTCACGTTCAGATTTCGCCCTGGCGTGCTATAGCTTTTATTCCATATTCATTTCTTTGACTGCATTCATTTGACATGGTAAGCTGAAATGTTTGTTTTTAAAATATCCCCTTGATAACGGCTAGATACTGCTCACTGAAACGTCGTGGTTTCTGCTTTAATGTAGTGTATTTCCTGAAGCATGATACAGCTTGCTATATTCTTACTATTGTGCTTTATTTTCACACCAATGATTTGTAAAGGAATATCATATAACCAATGATGGAGTGTTTCCAAAATACCACTGAGGGTGCATTTACGAAGCGACTCGCAGTTTAGGCCTACATTTTCTCGCTAACTAGCTTTTACTTGTAATTAACCCTTTGAAGGACACATAAACTTGATGACTTTTTTTTTAAAGTATGGACTTATGCCATTGTTGATACGCTTGGTTTGGATCGAGGACGCTGAAGGCTGTTGCTGCTCGCTTTGCTCGGGATCTCCGCAACCCCCTTGCAAAGCTCGCAGTGAGCCTTGAGACTTGGTTTTTGCCCCGTCTTGTAGATGTTGTTTTTAATCCACGGAGTCCTGTAAAGGGTTAATACTAAATGCGCTGGTTATGCTTCTTGCATAATGGAGCACGTGACTTTCCAGGTTGTCTATGCATACTATCCAGGGTTAGCGATGTGGCTGGAGATCCTCTCCTCATGGCTCATGTCATGAAGCATGATGCATGTGTCATGAAGGCGTCGATTTATGACAAGGAAACAATTCCGACTGCGGTACAACATGGAGGACGGAATTCTGAATGCAGGATTCATTGCTTCATTCCATTCAACAAACCTGATATGGGTGACATATTGGATTTTGATTTCTCGCTGCGAGTGTGTTTTCGATTGTCATTTGATCAGCGCTATTTGTTCTTTGTGCTATAACAAGCAAATTTTGGAAATGTTGTTAAGTGATGACAATGTTGCAGCAATGTTGGAAACTATTGTTGTACGTAGTGTTTTATCCTTGTTGTTCTTTATAATACATTTAATTAATTAGGTATAGAGCAGTGACACGACGTAGTATTATTGTATATAACACTATGCTGGAACCTTAACGGGTTAGCTGCAAGGGGCACTGCAGAGAGAAACAGAAGGGCGTCACACTGAAGCCGATGCTGTGAAGAGTGATTTCTTAGGCCTAAAACGCGGGATTTTTGTTGTTGGAGAAAACAACGTCATTTTAAGCCTAAGAAATCCGCTCTTCCGTTGTTTTCCCTCCATTTTTATGTAGTGCACCTTGCAGTTATGCCCTCCAAAACCCATACTGGTGCCAATATGGCGGCAAATGTCATTGCTCTATTGCTGCATTTCTTGTAGAAAATGCAATCTCATTGCAAAAACATAATATACTATCAACTAGCATTGGGTGAGCTAGAAGGTCTTGTTGCCTAAATGACCCCTCGCAACTTAATGATCACTTACCGATAAGAGGAGTTATGATGATGAAGCAGATAGCTAGAAGACACTGTGATACGATGAGTGCAAATGAGAACTGGACTTTTCCCAGGTAGTTGAACAGTAACGGAGTCAGTACTACTGTGCAAGCTCCAGATGAAAACCCAAAGATGCTGGAACAGGAACCCAGGCTCAGAAAGGTAGGAGCCAAACCCAGACCTAAATAACGAGAGAGAAAAATGAGACGGCGTTGCGACCAGAAAAATGCCTTTGAGTTTTCTTGTTATTTCTGCAAGTTTAAAAAGTACAGCTTAATAAGATTATGAGTTTGTGAGTCTCGTTTGGCATTTTTTGAATCGTTGTAGTGTTTCACAGTATAATGAGTACCGGTGTTTTTGCTAAGATTATTAATATATGCCAGGCTTGTGTAGTTTTAGGAGAGTTCAGAAACCTGCACAACCGTACATAAACATATAGAGGAGAGAAAAATGTTTGTTCAGCTGACTGCACCAAGACGGAGCAGGCTTCCAAACTTGAGATTTCTCACCACTTCATGCTCCAGAGAAGCATCACTTTGCATTTGTGGCTTTCCTAGATACCTAAAGATTCCTTAGCAAATATTTTCTCACTAAAACTGTAGGCCTGATTATTCATGCAGATACAGGCCTAATTACTTAAATATGCTTGTTTTCGTAAGATGAATCTTCAGAGTAAGAACCGCTATGGAACTTAAATGTAGGCTTAATTATTTAAATACAGACCTAATTACTCAGACACTGGCCGAATTACTTAAATATATAGGCCTAATTATTTAAATATCAACCTAAATACTAAGATACAGGCCTAATTACTAAGATACAGGCCTAATTACTTAAATATAGGCCTAATTATTTAAATATGAACCTAATTACTGAGATACAGGCCTAATTACTTAACTGTAGGCCTAATTACTCAGATGCAGATGCAGGCCTAATTACTTAAATAGCGGCCTAATTATTTAAATATAATAATAATAATATAATATAATAATAATGTTTATTTACTTCAGCTAAAAAGCAAAATGGAAATGCAAGGATCCAGGGAGGACCACTAACAGCACACCAAGGTTAAAAAAAAATATATTTAAAAACTTTAAAATCATCCACTTATTTTATACGTTTTCATATGCAGAGTATGCTCGTCAAGTTTTAAGATTTATGTGTTTAAAATTTTAATAAAATGTTACCGACAGTTTTCCGGACGAAGTAGGTGCGCCTTCAGATCGCACTTGTTTAGTAGTTTCCGAAAAATGTAAACCGATGGGCAGTTGTGACGCCAGCCAATTCCAGATAGGGGGGCAATGATTCCCCGACAGGGGGGGCAAAGAAAACGAACTTTTTTGTTTATATTTGTACTACTTTATCAGGGGCCTGACAAAACCAGCTAGGGGATGTGGGGGAGCGCTGTAAGTTCCCCCACCGGGGTCCGGGGCAGAGCCCCGGAAGCTGAAGCATTTTACGCTATTTGAGGGCCTATTTTGGGCTTTCCGAGACACGTTTGCACCACATTGTTAAGCAAATGCCGGATGTTTTTCGTAAACATTCTTTAGCATGAGAGGTCGTAAAAACCTAATTGTGACCAAATTTCTGTTTTAGTTTTACACATTTTATTTACAAATTAAATTAACTGATGAATTAATTTTTTTTTAAAAATATTATTAAATTAACGTTAACTAACACTGAATAATTTAGGTTTGAAAAATATTTAACCATAGTAAGAACACACAGTTGGCCGTCATTCGTGTTGTGCGTTGGGCTTTTAAAATCGGGCCTTCTCCTTCTAGAAATAACTGGTAAGACATTGGCATCCCAAACGTGTTTCATAACTAAGATGCCTATCAAATCATGGCGTTGACGGTCTAACGCAGCAAATAAATTTTTAGTTTAGCCACTTTCTGTACACGATTTTCGCTCAGTTCATTGGTATCACGAATTCAAATGACGAAAACTTAACTAGAATCCTTAATAACTTTTGTTTTGTACATATTTAGTTAACGTTTCTGCATTAACTACGACAGCTCTTAAATATGGAGGTGATGAGGACTACTAAAGCAAACCAAAAAACTTTATTTTGAGCTTTTCCTCCCCAAATTTTTACGAATTTTATGTCGTCGTGTGGACTCAGTCTTCCGGCTGTTCCCCGACGACAATCTTGGTTACTCCCCGACAGGGGGGCAAGGCTTCCCCGACGGGGGGGGGGGGGGGGGCCCCGCCCCCCCCCTGTGGCGCCATCACTGCCGATGGGGCCTAATTACTCAGATACGGGCCGAATTACTTAATATAGGCCTAATTATTTAAATATAGGGAGATATGTAATTTGGAAATGTTAAATTCATTCTTAAAATTATGTAAAACACTGTACTGACACTTTTTAGTTATCCTCCTTTTGTATTCAAAAGTGTTTAAAAGGGTTTTTTCATATTGTCTAAACCTAAATACACTTTTGACCTCCAAACGTATTGGCTTTTGCATGTTTTACCTGCAATCCCTCCAATGGTAATTGTTCCCATGAAGAGAAAGATGATTTGAGGTGAGACTCGTTGAGCCAACCAAGGCACTAAAAGCCGTCCAAATACATCGCCAAGAGCGTAGAACGAAAGAACATACGCCGTCTTCTCGGGCGTGAGACCTAACTCGTACGCACGGAAAGGTGTATAAAGTAGAACATTGGGAAAGGCTACGTTATGGAAGGTGGCTGACGTAGCAAGAACCCAGAAGACAGGATTATTGAGCAGTTTTGAGTCAACGACTCTTAGACACAGAGGCCGACTAGGCAGGCGCTTAGTTCGTTCAGTTTCTATGTGCAAATGATCGGAGCAAACTGAATTGCAGCTACCGGGATAACTAATGGCACTTGTTACAGATAACGAAGAACATTCACTGTCCGTTCTTTCCCTTGGCCTCAGATATGATGGCACAGAAGATGCCACGTTGATGGCGCTGCCGTTATAGTCCGAGGTATCACTGTCCAAGCGGAACCGGACGCAGCTCCCACTTCTAACGCGTCCTTCTTGCAATTCGGTCTCTTCGGTTGGTTCTTCTGGTTGTTCGTCTCCATGGTCTTCTTCTGTACCTGGTTCTTTCTCTTCTGGGATATCTGGCAAAAACCTGGATGAATTGCTGTATGTTCGCACCCTGTAGAATCTGCCGGCATTCCCAGCGGTGTCGACCAAGTTACATGGATTTCGCCACTGACGATCACCGGCGTCTTCTTCCAAACCTTCCGGAGGCGGAGGAAGTTTCTTTTTGATTTGGCCCTACATGAAAGTGAAAGTAGTAAAATTCATTATTAAACTGTTAAGTTCAAACAACGTTCATTTATCTGAAAATGTCGTAGTGCTTTGAAATATGGGAATCATCTTCGTAGCATAGCATACGCACAATTTCAAATAAATAAAGATATCTGTACCAATATCTTCTACAAATTTTAGACCGTCAATATTCTGGTGATGTTGGGGCTCAGACGACAGTCTTCCTCAGGCAAAACAGAAAACAATCACGTCACTAACTATGTCATGTTTGATCGTTGGTACGATCATCTACTTTTTCAATCACTGAATTACCTTCTCTCTCTGGCTATTCAACCAGATTAAATGATCAGTTCGACATCCATGAGAAGGTTAAACTGATGAATATCCAGGGACCAACCAATCCTGGAACACAGTTTCTGCTCCGTAGCGAGTTTAATAATGAGCTGCGCTAGAAGTGGAGAACCGGCCTTGCAAGTGGTGGAGGTTACGCTCAGCCGCCGATTCAAAAAGCAGACGATCGAACATGACATGACGTGATTTTTTTCTGTTTTTGCCTGAAGAAGACTGTCGCTTGAGCCCCGACATCTTCAGAATAATAACAATCGAAAATCTGAGACGATATTGGTACAAATATCTTTATTTATTTGAAATTGTGCGTATGCTATGCTACGAAGAACGTTCATTTGGTGCATGGAATGAAGCCCAGTCATAAGATCATTATATATTCGACGTGTCGTTTATGGTAGGGTAATAAAAATGTGCAACTGACGCATGTAGTTTGAAAGGCATGCATGCCAAAAGGACACTGCTAAAAAGTCT
Organism: Lithobius niger; assembly: GCA_023313725.1. Taxonomy (NCBI): domain Eukaryota; kingdom Metazoa; phylum Arthropoda; class Chilopoda; order Lithobiomorpha; family Lithobiidae; genus Lithobius; species Lithobius niger. Next base: position 155,123 of record JAHWFP010003528.1, read on the forward strand.
GAATGCGTGGTGTACTGACAAGTATCTACATTGCACATATATTAAAATAATCGTCTCCTAACGTTTGCTACTACATGACGGCAAATGAGCCAGAATCTAGTGTGAGACGATGTAATCACCGACCAATAAGTTTTCGTCGGACGCTGATTAAAAAAAAAAAAACCACAAAACTTCGTTGTTTTACAGTTTCCTGCCCCCTTCGTTTGTTTTCAAAAGTCTTTTTGCATTTTTTAAATCTGCGAACACCATACTTTTCAGTAAAGTCAGCAGTTAATTTGGGGTTCGAGAAAGGAGGTGAAACCGTCTGCTCTGAGGGTGGCTACATACTTTACACTTTTCAGGTGTATTAACAAAAAATACAATAACCACATGAAAATTGGGACAAAGTCAGCATTGAATATAACACCACAATTTAATGTGGCCAGTTTTTGTAAACTTTTTTTTAAATATGTATAAAGATTATTTATTACAATCAATTTTAAAACAAGACAAATAATTAACGATAGACTAGAAAATAACTTTTAGCGAGCGAGAACGTCTTTTGGTGTTAAAGCGCCTTCAGACGGAGGTTGAATCGAAATCTGCGAGTGACGTACATAGTGGTATGAGGGGTAATCATCTAACTAGAAAATCGCATAATTGGAAGAACGTATACAGTGTAACGGTATAATGGAAAATCGTCTAACACGAAAATCGTGTAACGGAAAATCGACTAGTGTCCCTGCCTCGCTCGAGGCGAGGGGTAATCGTCTAACTGGGAAATCGCATAATTGGAAGAACGGATGCAGTATAACAGGGAACGGAAAATCGTTAACCTTGTCATTGGTATAATGGAAAATCGTCTAATGTCCCTGCCTCGCTCGTGCTATCGGGCTCGCTGCGGCTGTGCATATATGTTATATACATCAAATATCGCAGCTGTATTATTGTTCAGTTAGACGTTTATCAGTTATATTTTTTTCCAGTTAGACGTTTATCCGTTGCACGTTTATCCATTATACGCTTACCCATTATACGATATTCCGTTTTGATGATTATTCATATTTTTTTTATTTAGGTAGATATTAGACAATTTAACCCATTTAGGGGCGGCACGATAATCGATGAGATCGCGATAAAATTTTTTGTCGATTATCGTATTGCACTTTTTCTGCTTTATCGAATGATCGTGCAAACCTCGATGCTTAAATTGTCATATCTCGGAAACCGTAATAGCTAGAACCAAGCTGTTTGCGGCGTTGCGTGCGGAATTATAAGGGCTCTCCAACCAAATGTACAATACTGTTGCAAACCACTTTAGCTGATTGGAGAGTTAATTTAATGCAAACAATATTTAAGCTTTAAGTATTAGCACAACTGCTAAATTGTTTCAACATGGTGGAAAGTAATGATCAATCGTAAGTGCATTTTCATGTCTACTGGCCAAATGGCAAGTGCCACACAATTCACATAGGTTGCACTGTATGCTTCGGCCAAGGTTTTTTTTTAAGTAACAAAATTAAAATAGTTGTTCCAGACTCAAAATTTGTTTTATCGAGGTATTATCGATTATCGCGATAATTTAAAAAGTTTTATCGGGATAACATTTTTTTTTTATCGTGCACCCCTAATCCCATTTTTACGATTTTCCAGTTAGACTTTCGTCCGACGTCCCCTCGCTCACGTTGTCGGTTATACATATAACATCAGAAACCGTAGCTATATTATTGTCCAGTTGGATGTTTATCCATTATGCGCTTATATCCATTATACGATATTCCGTTTCGATGATTTCCCAATTTTTTTATTTAGGCAAATATTAGACAATTATCCCATTAGACGATTTTCCTGTTAGACTTTCGTTCGACGCCCCGTAGATAGTAAGTGGAAGATAGCCAGTTTCCACAACCTGCCTTCAGCCACCATACGACAGCATATAGTGGAAGAATCTGGATTGCTCGTACAAAATTAATTATTTTGCCGTTATTTTGATCATATTACGTCTATGTTCGAAAAACTAATGATTCAGACGTTTACAGAATAACTAAAACATGTAACATGTAAGCGCTGATGAAGGTACACAATTCATTCAGCCTTATTTCAAGAAATACGTACGTCAAATTTCATTCGAGTTTCATCTACCAAGTTTCAAACATCCACTTTCATTCGAATAGGTTCGTGCTTTTGGCCGTGACTGCGGAAGTGATCAATGGCAGGTAGAAAGAGTAAGACTGGCCTGGTGAAAGGTGACGGAAATTTTACCCAAGGATCCAGAGTCACATGTTGTGAAATGTGTTAATTAGGCCTACCGAAACACACCAAAAAACAAAACTGGTTCGTGATGCGTCGGACCATTGATAGGCCCACCCTTTCACCCCTCGCAAATTTGTATCATCGCCCAAGACTAATGTTAGGAGGGGAGAGTAATGTTTTCTTCTAACTCGAACTCTGTTTTCGAGAAAGATTTGCATTGAGATTGAGAAACAGTATCCAGTGGTAATGTAGGCCTACTCCATACAAAGTACTTATTTTACTAGCGTTTTAAAAACTTCGACAGTCTAAGACCAAGCGGCTCTGGATTAGGGCGCGTTTACGCAAAAAGGCCTTCTCGCTCGCCGAAAGCTATTTGCTAGTCAACCGTTATTTATTTATGATTAGTTTCCCGTTGGTACTAAATGAAGGCGGTAATAGATAACAAATTGTATGTATTATAACTAACAACACGGATAAAGAACAAAATGCTACAGTAATTTTAAACATTGCTGCACGATTGTTATCATTTCACGCTATTTCCAAAATTTGCTATTCTCCCTCAAAGTACAGCTTCTAGCAATCATCAAACGTGCTTCTCGCAGCGAGAATTCAAAATCCAACACGGCGTCCTTTTCGTGGCTATCGAATCGAAGACAAACCATCGAATGCCGGCATACAAAAAAACAGTCCGTCGTCTTGTACTGCAGTAAAAGTTGGTTTCTTGTTGTCATAAATCGACGCTCAAATGTTGCAAGCATCGTACGCCGTGTCACGAGGCACGAACAGAAGATTTGCGTCTGCGTCGTTGCCATGGTTACTAATACGCATAGACAACCGAAAGCAGCGTACTCCGGTAAAGGGGAGAAGAAGCCATCAGATTTAGTATTGATCAAGTAAAAGCTAGCGAGCGAGAAAACTGCCGTTGCGTAAACGAGCCCTTATCTTGACACATTAAAAAGCTGATCTCTATTTTTTATTATTATTTGGATCTCCAACTAACAATCTAATTGAAAGACTGCAAAAGATATTAAACAAAGATGTAAAAGTACCGTTTGGAAAACACAACGATAATAACAACTACTGAGCTATATCATATCAACAAACTTTTCACTTTTAAGCTTCTTTTCAATTTGTAATTATTACTAAATACTACTTTAATCCAACCCATAAATTACACCTTATACGCACCCCATGTGTCCACAATGGTTGGCTCCAGATTCCAAAATGGAGAACTTCTTATGGAAACAGAACAAATCAATACATCATTCCAGAAGTATTTAATACCATACAAGCCCATTTAAGAAACATCAAGGGGCTATAACGAAATGCGAAAGAAAATTAAACAATGCATCCAGAATGAGTGTTAGAATTTATTCTTTAATTCCATCTTGATAGATCATGGAATAAAAATGTTGCAAAACCAACGTATGAAAACTACAACCAATTATGAATGATGTAAAAAAAAATTGTTTTTTTCTTGACTGCAAAACCTATGATTATTTATGTTAAATGTTTGTGTATATAAATGTATCATTGCACATACAAGCTCCTCAGCATTATAAAAAAATTATTTGAAATTTTATATCTGTGGGTTAAAACCTAACAGCGTATTGGAGGATATTTCCACTTATCGTCTACCGATTTTGACGTTTGAATACACCATTTTGAAGAAATTTTCACCAGCTATCCAATGGTCCAAACCCCAAGCATATGTCTCTTACTGTTTAGAAATTACAAGGATAATTATTACATTTTACTAGGGATTTGGTATAGGCCAGTTTCGTTTATCGATAGGGTCGGGTAGAAAAAATCTGATGGATCCAGCCTTAATATTTTGTCATGTTGAGGTTAAATCCCAATGCAACCGAAATTCAAATTGTGGAAAATGTATGGGAAAGGTGAAGGGATACGTACCGAAAAACTAAAAGTTAAAGGATGAGTGTCCACCATTCATAGAGAGAAAGATGCATCAATAATGCTTTCATGATACTCTCCAGCTAAGTATAGCTAGATGTCTTGGTTGCCTTTGCCTGGTTGAATGGATATCACTACTTTCAAAGGGCGACCCTTTTTGACCAAACAGTTCAACGGCAAAGAGAGTGAAGCCTGCTCCATTATGTCGACACTAGTTATTATTATTTGTAGTTTTAAATCTGTGGGTGAATTCCTATACCGTGTATTTTTAACATGGGCTATCCCAGAAAATAGTTTCACAGTTGGTTCCATGGGGTCGTGATCCAGAGCGAGAGATGGAACGACTGGTAACATTACCATGGGCACTTTGTCGAGCCCTCCGGGCTATTCTTTATGCCGCCCCTGGTGTCATGCCCCACTGAATTTAATTTTGCTTCAGTTGAACGAGCCACACATTAGTCGTTCTCCAGTACGTAAGGCCAACTGAGATTTAAGTCGCATTCATGCGAAGACTACCATCAGATCTTACCTGCACACCTCTTTTCACGATGACCACCTTGGTGACGTGGGTTTTTCCGGTTGCAGGATCCCGAGTGTACAGATGGACCTTTCGGCGCGAACTTTGGGACGAAGATCTTCTCCGATCGTGAACTGGTTCTCCAAATGGCCTGAAGAGGGCAGCTGCAACGCACACGTGGAGAAGAATTGCGCCAATGACCAGCAACGCTCCCTGGAGTGAATATTCCTCCGACAGGACTACAAGTATGTGTGGCACAAATATCTGGCCTGTAGAACCCGCCACTAAGCAAATGGATGTGGCTATATCTTTCCGCCGTGTAAAATAACGACTCAGAAGGACTGCACCGGGACTTAAGGAAAGACCAGCACCTATGCCTGTTGGAATAAATCAAAATTGCATGTTAGTCATCAAAACTGGTTTCCAATGAAACACCAATTAAATTAAAAGCTTGCGTCACTGGTCCACAACAAGACATGCAAGACGTACACTTTAATGTTCAAGAAGATCATTCCACAGATTAAAGAACATTCCCCCCTACAGATACGACACAATAGTAACTCAGCCAGCGCTTCAAAAAATAAGCCTCTTTTCAGCCACGCGTTGGCGCGATGACTCATGGCCTTGCACTTTATTCGTCAGATGTCACTAGCAGATAGGAGATAGCAAAACTGAAACACAAAAACGATAAAAACCTACTGGCGCTATGGCAGTGTTATGAAAACCACAGGATTAGGTTGATTAAGAATTAGTCAAAATAGCACAGCAGACGTAATCGTAAAATTTTTAAAGTATTTCTGCTGAATTGAAAAAAATATTTTATGACACAGTAGGCCGATGTGGAAGGTACCTCCTGACTGGTAATTGGTTGCCACAAGTACATGGGAGACACTATGCATAAAAATTTTCGGCAATTTATTTGTTGCCTTGATCACCTAAAAACAAACCGACACAATGAGTAATAACATGCTATTACAGCCAGTGCAACCTTAGATTAAACATACTTACTAATTTAAAACACACAAAGACACTAAAAACAGTCCAAGTATGTGGACGCACACTAGACGATCCACCATCTTGGAATGTCACTTTTACCACTGATGTTTAAAGTACATTAGCCGGTAATGACTGGAACAGATTTTGCCACTTTTCCATTTGGTTGTAATTCTGTATTATATTCATAGCTCCACTCTTATTTGCAGCTATGGTATAAGCTTCTAAAAAAAATCCCAATCTTTTCTATGGATATGATCGACGTTCCCTGTACACCCACCACATGGTGAGTTTCAATATTGTGCTTAGTTACTGCATACGACTTATTGTTCCTTGCTATTGCCCCTCCATGATCCACATTTCGGGCCCCAATCGGTCTTTTATATTGACCCAGGGCATTCTTCACATTTAATGCAGTATACAACGCTCCTATACCACGCGCCATGGCTGTTTGCTGTGACGTGCATATCTCGTGACTGGGCTAGTACAATCAGACGGCCAAACAGCCGTTGTTCTCGTTCGTCATTGGCTAACTCATGGTGACGTCACGGCAAACAGCCATTGCGCATGGTTTAAGGTGATCAATTTTTGGATTTGACAGCGATTCCTGTAAATTCCTGTAAAATTCCATTTGAGGTAACAACATGCGATTTGTGGCATTTTTCGTCTGGAAATCACTGAGTATCTATCTATAAACTTTTAACTTTTAAATGATTTTGAAATTTTATATTTTAATAATTACTTGACTTTTCAAGAGAACTCCACCACATTACGATGGTTCTTAAGTTATAGACTAAATCATGGACGATGAATAAACGCAGCAGAAATGGAAAAATTGTGAAAACAAAATCGTATCAGTTGCATACCGATCAGTTAATTTGGGATTGGTGCCGCCTAGATATTAAATATAAATTTTAGAAATAAATGAAGAACTTTTTGGGGTCAACATTGTGTACTGTTGAGGATGACAAGTGAGCAGCAATAACGAAGAAATTGTTGGATTTAATTCCCAAACTCGTGACGAAACTTAAAACTTTTCGTGACGATTGCTGATGGCTTGTCATCCTCAGCAGCGCACAATTTTTTAGGTGCTGTTGTGCTTTGCCAATCATATATTTAAAACGTAAAGCACAACAGCACCTAAACAGATGCAATTTTCTCAATTATACATTTTATTATTTCAATAAAAAATCATCAATTTTTATCCGTATTCATTTTTACAACTGAAAATTCAATCATATATCCCCCTTTTTTACGGCACACTCGACGTTTTTGTTTGAAATAATTTATTGTTGTTTGTCAAAAGACATGCAAAAAGTTGAAATAGCTTCTTTATACAAGTCGGTTTACAAAGGCATACGATCAACATCGTACACTCAGTCATTTAATGGAATAAGAAACAAGCCCAAAAAAAAAATATTTTTTACAAATTGCATGAACGAGCTGCCAACACATAAACACACAGCATGCTGAATTACAATAGGAGTGACTGATATTTAACTAATTGCACTTAAACCAATCTAATCCAATGTACTTATACACTTAATCCAATTTACACCGCATGCCATATTTGTTGTGCCACATATTGTTTGTGGGCCTTTTAACATTTTCACATTTTCTTCCCATGTCCTGCACGTTTGGCGATGCCATCGGGGGCCTTTGAGTCCCTGGAAGGTCTAACCTTGGTGGGAAGGCATTCGTGTCCCCATACCTCTTACCATCATCCATTCCTTGGCCGTATTACATGTAATTTCAGCTGGCTGTCAGTGACTCCCCAGACCTTGCCAGACCCGTTATATCGCAACAAATATTATTATTATATTATTATATTATATTAACACTTCTTTAGGTTCGATCAACTGTTTTCGATTAGCATCAACAATTTCAAGCATACTCGTTGCACCATAATTACATTAACCAATGATTCTAAAATCACTAATTTGTTGACTTTTAGTAAATACAACTTTAAAGGGATATACCTCCCAGCGTCATTTTTTTTCGATCCTCCACATCAAGTACGGCCCCAAACGTCTATTTCCTTACCGTTAGTCTTTCCCTTGCTAAAAATCCTTTTTAAAATGTGGCGTCTAGGAGATTTTCTGTTGAATACTGTTAACTGTATTTAAGAACGACCCGTAACTATATGATGCATTGCGCGCGTACAATAATCATGACGTTTCATCTCTGTGTGTACATCTACTAATTTTCTAATAATCACAATGAGATCTAAAATCTAATAGACTAATGCGGTAAAAATTTAAATTAATTATTCCAATAGATCGCCGAAGCATAATTATAAGACACTAGCCCAGAAAATTATAAATTGTGATTTTAAAATACGAGAATCATTCCGGTTTGTGACGACACAATCGTTGACTTGATTCTGTCTCGTGTACTATTCACAAAGCCAACCGAGACAGCAGCTATGCGAGAAACGCAGCTACCACCCCAGCCGACCTTGGCACTGTAATTGCTCGGATGATGAACCGCGCGTAGCTGTAATTTGGCACGCGGAATGTATAGGATCTTACCCGTTTCCCGAGTGCTGAGCTCTAACAATAAAGAAGGCGCGCAGCGCTCGAGGTATTGTTGGGCTCAGCATGAGGGAATGGGTAAGATCCTAATTCTCAACCGCTTTCGCCTTTTCCGCACGACCCGTCATTGTTACCACGCGTTGACTTATTGTCGCATTCGAACTAGTGCTAACGATAGTTAATGCGGCGTATAAACGTTCTAGTGAAGATATGATGGTGGCAGCATCTGATGTTTTGCACGGTAACCAATCCACTGACAAAACAAGATAAATGCAGTGAATTTAACGATAAACAATTAAAGCAAACATTCATGGTGCCACATTGCATTTCCTACAACTGTGTTAAGTTGTGACGAATTTTAATTCTTGCATTACGAGAGTTTCGTACTCTGCTTTTTATTTTAGTTGTTGGATGTATTTGATCTGTTTTAATCATCATTGATTGTTGTAGGCGTTTATGCCGTATTTGTGACAGATGTAAAACAAAAAAGGAAAGCAGTGCTGAGATATCCCAGCACCCAAACCGAAAACCATTGTTGCGATCCTACACTGTTCCATTGTTACAAGAGTGCGGAGAAGAAGAAAGCGGTTGAGAAGTTATAAGGCAGGCCGGATGTCCCTTTAAATCAATTTGTTACTTTTTAATATTGATGCTTTGTTTCTTAAGAGATGGCTTTGCTGACTTTGGATTCGACGTTGAAACTAAAAGGGGATGTTTTCGTGTATTGGTAAATGCTTACCTCCCAGCGTGGCGAATGTAATGTAGAAATATTCAACATTTTGCGCGTAAAACGTGACTCCAACGCCCGTGGCCAAGAGTAAGCCCCCAATGGAAGCCAGGGTCCGGCATGAGACTGTTCCGATGAATACACTACTCAGGGCACCTGTTAAAAAAAAATCAATAAAATAAAAAACACAGTCATATTTACGTTTGCCGATATTTATAGACAGATCAACCCGCTTCTAAAGTAAAACAGCGTAGGTGACGTTGTAACTTAGAAGGGCCATAGTAAAAATAATATTTTCGTGTAATCTTGACTCTGTCAGGAATTCCGACTTTAAAAAGTGGCACTATCATCGACTGAAAGTCTGCAGAATCGGGCTACATCTAGCGCTGTCTAGCATTATCTAGCACTTGCTAGCACCAAGCGAAGGAATGCACAACGGCATTTCTTTTAACGAAACAAACAAGCTACGACCTCCGTAATTATTGAGTGAAAATTTGGTACGGTCCTCGTGCACCTGGGAGCAAGCTGTACAGATTAATAATATCACGGAAGCTAGATGGCATTTTCGTTAATTTCAGTTGGTGATAGTGCCACTTTAATCTCGACATTTAATCCCGACTCTGTAAGTCAGGAATCTCGACTTTAATCTCGGGGAACCCAATCTTTAATCTCAGGAATCCTGAGATTAAAGCTGGGAGTTATTATTTATTCCCGACTTTAAAGGATTCTGACTTCACCTCATTCAGTCATCGTGTCTTCCCCTAAAGGAAAGTCCGGCACCCCCACGTCACAGGCCAAACTTGTGTTTAGTGATTTTTTTGTATGATAATAAATGTCATATATATTTAAAATAGTCATGTAGGCTTAATTAAAATTGATAATCTCAAAAATTCGAAAACAAACCTGCTGCTAAAATATTGAAAAGTGGCTGATTGCTGTACCCCACTCCCCCCCCTAAAAAAAAAGGCTGCTGAAAACGCTGAAAAGTTGTTCCATGGGCCCAAAAAAGGCTCTAAAATGTGTTAAATGTGATCCTGTTGGGGAGCTTAATGGCTCCCCCAGACCCCCTGGATGGTTATTCTAATTTTTTTTAGTAGCACAGGGCGCCCCTTCATGCATTGTGCCCCCCCCCTCCACAATAAAATACTTCGTACAATGGAATTAGCAGCAACAATTATTTCAAGCTAAGCATATTCGTTGCACCATAATTATTTTCGCGGGCACCACTTACAAAGCTCGCGGTGCGTGTTTAGAAACAAAGCTTCAATTTAAAAAGTGTAATATATTGATTTAAAGTTTTATTTACTAAAAGTCAACAAATTAGTGGTCCTAAAATCACTAATTTGTTGACTTTTAGTATATATAACTTTAAATCAATTTGTTACTTTTTAAATTGATGCTTTGTTTTAAACACGCATCGCGAGCTTTGTAAGTGGTGCCCGCGGAACCAGAGCAAAAGCGGCCACAGCCTAATGGTCGGTGTCCTCGTCTTCAAACCACGTGAATGATGGTTCGAATCCTATACGTCTGATACAATTATTGCCACGACTTGTTACGTGTTTGGTTCTCAAGAGTGTACACGACTGATCATACCCTGGTATGCATCATCTTTATATTATTTTAAGTTGGATCTCATCTTGATGTATTTTTCTTCTTAGCTATTATATTTTAAACTTAATTATATTTAGTTAGTTCCTCCGTTGCACTTAAACACTTGCTTCTTTTTTAATAATAATTTTGTGAAATTAGTAGTGTGTCATTTTACGTTAATTCTATGTAAATTCGACTACTTCAACCCACCCGTGTAAAGCGTCGCGTCAACCAGGTAACGGCAGCACGGTTTCCTTATATGTATAAAGGCTTGACGTTCGCTTTCACGTAGCATGCGAGCCGCGTCGGCCAATACTGTCAAAAACTGCCGCGAGGCGCACTGACAGCGCCCACATGATAGCATTGATTATGTTGGCGGGACGCACATGCACGTGGTAATCTTCATGAGCAGCTTATCTTATACAAAGGGCTTCTCTCAACAAACCCTCTACCTGGTGGAGAAAAGTATTCGAACCACGGTAAATACATGGAATTTTTTTCAAATATTCACAGTAAATTCTTTTATTTAGTTATCAAGGAGGACACGACAGTTCCTGTTACTCCAATTCTTGTACTATTTGTCGAAATTGTGCTCGTAATTGTCACTGCTAATTTCGAGGTTCGTTTCAAGTTTTTCTGAGAACCACTCAGTTTCTACTGACGCCATTGATCAAGTGACCAAACTCTTGTCTAGCCCTACTTTCCACACAAGTTTTTTTTCCTTTCACACAAGCCTCAACTCGAGCGTCACAGATCGGAAAAAGATTCTTAACATATATGAGAAAAAAAAAATACTAAAATGCTGTATTGACAAAATTCGAGGTTCGATTCACCTTTTAGAATCGCACACAGGCTTATGTCGGTTATTAAAAATCAAGAAAATCTGCTGATTGTCAACGTTGTTTTGTTTTAATTTGGTGACTTACATGGCATAGAAAAAGCAACAGCTGTGCTGGCGACATGTATGGAAAAACAAAAACAAAATTCAAAACCACTCTTCTGTCAAATTTGTGGTTTCTATTGACCTTTTAAAATGGCTCACAACCAGAGGTTGGGTGGAAGGAAGGAAATGAAGCTGGCACACTAACTCCACCTGTCGGAATGTAAAAAATTGTTGGGGTTGTTTCGTTATTAGATTTCCCGGTCGGTGATGAAGCACTATACGAACATTATTACACGGTAACGGTGACTATCGTTGAAGTCTTCGGACGATTTATTGCTACGTTAAACGATCGTTTAACACATTTTTTTATGAGAATAGAAAGAGCCGCAGCTCACTATAATGTGCAATACGCACGTACAACCTCCAGAGTTTTTGTTTTGACGTCGAGTAGAAAAAGAGGCGCGTCGACAGCTAGGTCAATAGCACCAACCTCAGTCACAATGCAGTGGTCCGGGATGCCACTGTGCCACACATTACAGAGATATTAACCAAACCCATAACCTAGATCATAATTATCTAGCTCTGAAAGTCATCGGTTGGTGCAAAAAGGACTTAGTAACCAAGCTAGAAGTGGTTTTCTTTTTGATTAACTCTTTAGGTGCAATGGATAGGCCTATAAAATATTTACTGCCCCCTTTACTACTACCCCCCTCCCCAGCCTACAAATCGTAAATAGTTTTACAATAAAAGTAATTCTTGGTTATCTGTTAGCCTCCAGCCAAAACCATATTTGTTGGTGTAAGTCAATAGGAAGCTAAATATTTGGTAAGTAACTTTTTTGTGTTCTACACTCTATTCTCCCCCCCCCCCTACCCATCCCCCCAAAACCTATTTTCTCTTCTTATTTAGAAAAAAAAATAGGAAGAAACAATCCAAAACAACAACCCCCAAGTAAAATGGGGCCTCCTGACCGGCAAATAAAACCATAAGTGGAAACAAGGTCACAATTTTAATTTTCAACCGGTTAACTTCCGGTCTTGGTCACAATAAAAATGATTAAAGATAATAAAAACATCAAAATGGTGCTTCAACAACAGGAGCAGCCACTCTGAGCTCCACCATTTTTGTGGTGTTTAAAAAAAAAAAAAAAAAAAATGGTGGAGCTCAAAGTGGCTGCTCCTGTTGTTGCAGCACCATTTTGACATTTTTATTATCTTTAATCATTTTTATTGTGACCAAGACCGGTTGAAAATTAAAATTGTGACCTTGTTTGCACTTGTGGTTTTATTTGCCGGTCAGGAGGCCCCATTTTACTTGTACCCTTCAACCATAGATTTTAGTTTTCTCAACAACCCCCCCCCCCTCAACCCGACTACCAAAACAGTTTTACGATTTGCCCCCTTCCAACATTTTGAAGAAAATTTGAACAAATGAGCGTAAATAATTTTCCAGTAAAATCAATGCTTGGTTAACTGTTAAACTCCGGCCAAAACAATATTTTTTATGCAAGTCAATAGGAAGGCAAATATTTGGTAGGTAACTTTCGCACTCGTCTACTCTTTCTGTCCTTTTGTACCCATTCGTACCCGTTGTACCCTTTGCAATGTGCATAAGCCCACACGACTTATATTTTGTGTATCTAACTTGAACCTAAATGATCAATCATCTTTAAGTGTGTTTATTTTGTTTTCCTCAGTCTAATCGTTCTGCAAGCCTTTTAAATTACAGCGTCGTCAGCGAACCCTATAATAAAAACCTGATGTTGCAAGCTTCCGAGTGGCTGCATTATTAGCTGGGGAGTTTAACTACTGTTAACTCTTACCAATCACATCACACATCACCGCAGAAACGGGAGCGAAACTGACGGGAATTCAAATGCCAATTCAGGTGGAAGTGTTAATTCTCAACGTGGAAATCAGGAAACGCGGTGTGGAGGCGATAAAAATTCAAATACGCAGGGAGTAACAACGGTAACACTAAGAATTGTAATTCGAGTGGGAATGGCAAGGGTCAGAGTGAAAATAGGTACTTTAATAAGAAATCGCAAAGCCCAAGCGATTGTATTATATGTTCAAGTGACCAACATTTCAAATGAGATTATCCACAGAAAACTGCAAACAAACAAAGTAATGCATGTTTGTGAGAACCTGCTCCAAATCATTACGTTGTTCACAGAAAACACGAACACAGGCTACTAAAGTGTGCGCGGCCTATCTTGAGTTCGCTGCAGAACGAACACAGATAATCAATTGTACGTTTTTGGCAGCAGAGTACCTTGTTGATATCCAAAATGGTTACAAAAACAATGGCGGCCGTCGATTAAAGCCGCTCCCTCCAGGAAGACGTAGCCGCTCACAAAATACTTCCAGGACTCAAGATACGCCGCGCACACAATAACACACATTTACATAGGGACTGTAAATAGAGAATCTGTAAAAAATTATTACGAGAATACGGGAGGAAGCATTGAGCAGAATTGTATCCAAGAATAGGCATGCAGGGAATTCTGTAGATTACGTAATATTTTAATGGAGAACAAACGCACCATGAACAAACGCACTATGCAGTGTAGCACATTTCAGAAAAGAAGCCGTTAAAGTGCACAAAAATGTTGGTCCTAGGACTAAACATCGCCGGACTAAATATCGTGGACGAAACATCGCAAGGACAAAACGTAGCTAGGTCAAAACGTCGCTAGGACAAAACATCGCATATTTAAAAAAATTAAGAAACTATAATTAAAAATCAGTTAACTGAGCTTAAAAGGCTATACGAAAAAAAAAAGGACGAAATCTGTTGATTAGGCAATTGACGATTCAAATTGTGTTACACCACGCAAGTAGGCTAGAGGCTCGCGGTTGTCGAAATCTTCCACAGCGGTTTTAATGCGTTGTGCTCTGTTCTTGAATGAAAATTTTCGAGGTGGGGGGGGGATTGAGGCTTAATGGCGCGTCGACAACTTGGTCATTAGCGCCAACCTCAGTCACAGTGCAGTGGTCCGGGTTGCCACTGCACCACACATTACAGAGATGTTATTCAAACCCCTAATCTAAATCTTGTCATACATCCGTACCTCCTGCAAAAATTGAAAAACACCGGACAGGAGGACAGACTTATCGCCCAACTGACGCGCAATGTCATGCGGAAGATGGAACCGACGACGAACACCATCAAGATTTTCGAGGTGGGAAGCAATACCGGCAATGGCTAGAATTATTTCTGCCCCATTTTTTTCACTGCTCTGACTTTACAGCATCGATGACTTTCCAGAAGATGACTGGGTGACTACACAGTCTACTGTCCCCACCATTGTAATAGCCGATCCGTTACTGAGTTGATTTGAGTTTATTTCAATATAGTTTACAAGGAAAAAATTGGAAGACGAACCGCACACCACAAGACAAAAAAAAAAAAACTAAACGTTTTTCTAAAAGCAGGAATAAAAACTGTAATTAATGTGAAAAACAGGGTTTCCAAAATCAGACAAAACACGATTCAGAACTCATGGAAAACAATGATAAAGATAAAGAAGAAGGCGGCGTCGAGCAAAGCTCAAAGACATCCCCCACCCCCTCCCCCCCAGAAAAGAACTCAAAGGGATTAGCCCCTCCACGCATCAAGGCATGCCTTAAAGCAAGACAGGTTGGGTGCAGAAACAACAGAGTCGGGCAGCGAGTTCCATGGGTTGACTACCCGCTCACAGAAAAAGCGTTGTCTAATATTGAGCCGGGATAATTTTCCCGTCAATTTGAAATGATGCCCACGAGTACTATTAGGTCTAAGAAGAAATAATTGGAATAATCAATATTGAGAAGACCATGTAGAAGCTGGTAGGTGAGAATAGCGTCTCCTCTATCAAATCTTTCTTGTATAGAAGGCAGATGGAGGTGCTGCAGTCGATCAGAGTAAGTGAACCAATTAATAAAAGTGTTTAATAAGTGTTGAAGAACACACGTTTCTTGAACGATTTTAGCCTAGTAAAAAGTTTCATTTAAGTAATAAGCAATGTTTTGTCCTAGCGACGTTTTGTCCTAGCGATGTTTCTTCCGCGATATTTAGTCCGGCGATGTTTAGTCTGGTTACTTAACTGTTAGTGCTTGCTTTTTACGTGCACTTCACTGGCTTCTTTTCTGAAATTCAGTGTACAATTTACGCATTTCCTTAATGGGCACAATTCAATAGACAATTCATTCGATTTTACTGTGGGTTGCTCAACCACACTCAAGTTTCTGCAGTGTCTGGATGACTGGAACTTTGGATTGGATGTTGGCGCGTGTCCTGATACCATCATGATCGATTATGCTAAAGCCTTTATTTTGATTCTTGAAATCAATCTGCTCCCAGCCACAGAGATCTCTGGACCAGTCCGGTTTTGCGCTTGGTAACAGTAATTACCTTTATTACTGTTCTCATCCACATAGTATTCTCTACTTACTAGACAAGGGCGGAACAGTCTGTCTAGAGAATCTGCCACAGATTGCACGAAAAGCATTGTTTTTCCTTGCCACAAGACCTTCTTACCATAAGACCCTAGTTTTCCTTACCACAAGACCCTAGTTTAATGATCGATCATTAAATGTCGATCATTCCGAACTGAAAAAAACGAGAGAGTGCTTGGGCGAGATGTTATTATCAGTTTGGGAATGCAACGATTAATTCAGTAAAATGATCTATGCATAAACTATAGGTGTGAGCATTATTTGCAATGTGAATAGGCCTACTACGTTGCATGAAAACAAGATGTACGGACGAAGGCGAAAATTATTGCAAGATGGAGGGACTAGGGCAAAAATTATCGTTAGAAGGAGGGCGTAAGATGAAAACTGTCACAAGGTGGAGGGACTAAGGTAAAAACTTACCGTAAGCTGGAGGAACCGATTTTGTGAAGGCAAACCAAGCAGTGGCTACATAAAAATACAAACAACGTTTCGAAAATTATCAATTTTCGTCATCAGGTTAGCAATAAAATTAAAGCATGGCAAAGGCCACTAAGTCATCCTACGTTAAAAGCATAAAACAGTAATTTAAAACGGATAAAAACCACCAATTTCTCCTTTTCAAAAGAGGCAGAAATGGCAGCCGAAAAGCAACGACCCACCTGCTCCGTTGGGAATCCAAGTCGCAAGGCAAGGTGTATGCAAATCAGGGTCACGTGTTTCAAAGGTGCGATGCATTCGTTATGGGAGTTTCACAATATGCCTGGCAAAAGAGTCGAGTTTAATGCGTTTAGCACGAGAATTCGTGAAAGCTTGCCTTTGAAACAGTGAAGATGGAATCATACCATGAAACAAACATGACTTCAAGAATTTAATTTTTTTCAGCTAGGTGAATTAGACTGCAACATTCCTTAGTGAGTTGCCTAAAAATATGTAAAAATGCCTCTTTTGAGTGGAGAAATTGGTGGTTTTTATCCGTTTTAAATTACTGTTTTATGCTTTTAACGTTAGATGACTTAGTGGCTTTTGCCATGCTTTAATTTTATTGCTAACCTGATGACGAAAATTGAAAATTTTCTAAACGGTGTTTGTATTTTTATGTAGCACTGCTTGGTTTGCCTTCACATAATCTGTTACCGTGCTTTTTTACTCCATTCCACCACTGGAGGGACCGAGACGAAAATTATCACAAGATAGAGGGCCTAAGGCTAAAATTATCACACGATGGAGGGACTAAGGCAAAAATCATTGTAAGATGGAGGAACTATGGCGAAAATTTTCACACGATGGAGGGGCTATGGCAAAAATTATCGTCAGATGGAGGAACTAAGCGAAAATTATCACCAGGTGGAGGGACTAAAGCAAAAATTATCGTAAGATGGAAGAACTATGGCGAAAACTATCACATGATGGAGGGACTAAGGCAAAAATTATCGTAAGATGGAAGAACTATGGCGAAAACTATCACATGATGGAGGGACTAAGGCAAAAATCATTGTAAGATGGAGGAACTAAGGCAAGAATTATCACAAGACGGAGGGACTATTTAAAATTGTTTAGTCAGGAGGAGGTCTTTATCTTACTTTCACGAATTATAAGACTGCAAGCATTTGCTCAAGAACGATGTCGGATTTAGGTAATCCAGGAAGGGTTGTTGCCATGACAACGACAACTTTGCCATCGCAGTTCAATTTCAGCTGCGAGAAAGCAAAGGCGAATCGTTGCGTAAACGCGCCCAAACAAAGAGCTAATAAAAAAATCGCTATGAACTAATAGAGCCTCTTTTAAGAATTTTGAACGCTTCAGTGACCTCTGGCACCTTGCCATCATTTTGGAAACAGGCTAGTGTTCATTATGTCGTTTTATAAAAACTCTTTTCCCCTGCGCCCTCGGGGGATGGTTGGGGGGAGGGGGGGGGGTTCTGTGCACGTCACTGTGTGTATGGGTTATAGATTTCTAAATGATGGGTCGCCGACTTCAAACGAAACGAAAGTGAGGTTAAAGTGAAGATAAACGTATTTTATTATTTGTTTATCATTTTATTTTTAGGTCAGCTATTTTTTTAAGCCTCGTTCACTCGTTTCAACTGTTGAACCCTCAATGTTGTTATTGAATTATTTTTATCTTATCTTATGTTAAACATGATATGGTATGGGCGTTTAGACGTCTTTTTCCCAACGTTTATCTTTTACCTGGCAAGGTGTACGAACACCCACACACAGGATGTTAGTTCTCATAGTTTGTGTACAAACACTCTTTAAAAAAAAAAAGGCAGACTGATTTCACTTTTTTTTCGCTCTGTACGAAAAAATAATTAATCGTTAACTGCTAGTGATTAATCCTTTCAAAAATAAAACGAAGCCCAAAAAAAAAAAACACTATCCGAAACAAAACCCACAAGGGTGAAAGAACCCCAGTTTCAGCCAATCAAAGTAGTGATATCAGAAAATAAAAATGGCTGCCACCACCAAGTTTCTACGTGGTGTACCAAGCCTAACCCCATGTGGTAACCGAAAAGTGTCCCCCTTAGAAAGAAGTGATACTACATCCCTGCCAACAACAACCGTCAAGCTATTATCACTCCGACTATTACTTCAGACGTTCAATGAAAAACTTGACCATTGTTACAAAAAGTATCAACGGTCAGGTTTTCATTTAACTTTTAACTAATACTTGATGGGATTAGCTTGGTGGTTGTTCGTTGGCAAGGGTGCTATCACTTCTTTCTAAAGGAAACACCTTCCGGTCACTACACGAGTTAGGCTTGGTACACCATGTAGAAACTTGGTGGCAGCCATTTTAGTTCTGATATCACTACTTTGATTGGCTGAAACTTGACGGATTCTTTGACCCTTGTGGGTTTTGTTAATGATCCGTTCTCTCCTCAAAGAGACGGGTACATAAATGACGACAAAAAGGCACGAAATTTAAAAAATGGTTACGGAGACCCACTAAGTTTTCAAAATGAATAGCATTCACCACTAAAAGTAAATACATCACTATAGCGTGTTCCACATTATGTTTGCAGGAAAATGACAGCATGATGTCACGTTTTCTTCCCCTATGACTGCAAAAACATGTAAATATCCCACTTGTAAACTCCAACAGTAACTGTTCAGAGTTTACAAGTGTGGTGAAGAATCAGCAGGCACTGTCTACTAACCCATTCCGAATTACGATCGTTTCTCAATAATTTACTTGCGATCAAAGTTTCTGAAAGTAAACGCTGTAACAAGGGAAAACATTTTTGCTAATAGATCGCCGAATAAAAATAGTAAGATCCATGCTTAAAAAATTACAAGGTGTGATCGTCCAATAACAAACCTAACCGGTCAAATTTTTCGAAGCGACAAGCATGCGCATTTCAATCGTAAGCACACGGATGGATGGATGGACACTGTAGATTCTGCTATGAACAAGCCCCACTGGAGCACAAAGGGTCCAACAGTTAGCTTTATCTCCGCAGGCCTGCAAGACTGAACTGTGATTCAAAATTAAAAGACCTAAGCGCATCTAAAATTGCATCCCAGCAGGAGCCGACGAACGCGCCTCATCCGGGCAACATAATTATCTAATTTATCATGATTATCATTGGCACTGTGAACTGGCTATTTTACAAATTTATGTTTAAAATTAAGTAATTGAAGATGTTATAATAGAAACATGAGTATACGAAGAGCATATGTAGAGTTTAGTAGAGCTACTTCAAGGTTGATGGGCTGATAGAAATTCTGGTTTTTCTCGTGGGAACCGTGACACGATAAAGTTAACGCAAGGCCGGCTAAGATAAGCGCTTAAGGACTCTTTTTTATCTCTACAGGCCTTGGAACGTGCTAATGATGGAGAAACCACCTCTGCTACCACCGGGAGCCGTCACAAAATACTCTTGGTGTGCCGGCCTTTTTTTTCTTTTTCTTTTAAAAACTCATGTATGTATATACAGAGAGGTGAGTTTTTTTTAATACCAATAGTATTTTGTAACGACTCCCTGTGTCCGCTACAATTAAAAGACCGCTCATTACATCCAGCGTCATGTTGAAGAAAGTAGTCTAGTGTACAAAAATAATATTACCGACAACTTAACGACGGCTCTTCTCACAGTAAATAAAATCTTCGCCTATTAATATTATTCTATTTTTTTTTATAACTTACCCACAGAATTCCAACCGGCAAACAATATAGCGGGGATAACTGCAAGCTGCACGTGAGTAGCCGAAGGGTACTCCTCTCTCAACTCGACCAGCACCAGTCCAAGGCAAAGCAACATGGCGGGCACAAGGGCCATGACGAGGGCCGTTCCCGCGACGATCGCCCAACCCCATCCTCCGTCCGGGCCCTGCCCTTGGGGCCCCTCGCTGCCCCTTTCCTCCTGGAAATTTTCAACTTTTTCTTGAAGATCGTTGAGCAAAAATCGTTCCACACCTGCGCCCTGTACATTCGGCTGCGTGTTGTTGACGCGCATGTTGGCGTGGCATTAAGGTGGAGCTCGCTGCATCGCGTCTAACGGCCCCAGGTGTCTCAATCTTCTGCTGTGCCGTTCCTAGCTTCTTCCATGCCAAGAGTGATGCTATGTGAGAGAATGGGGTCGCAAGTAGTCGAGTTGTACGACACAACACGGCAAAGGACGATAACCAGTGACGTCATCAGATAAGGGAGACTCAAACTCAGGTGTAATCTCGTCAAATGCAGTTCCGGCTGGATATCGACTCGCTGAAAACCTAAGAAAAGTAAAGACGTAAACAACAATGAGTTTGCAGACAAATAAACAGTAACACATGATTCGGGTTGCTACCCACTTTCTCACGCAAGAGGGCTATCGCAAAGAGAGACATTAAATAAATAAATACGTGTCTTGGTTTTTTTAATTTTTATAGACAGTCATAATTAATGGAGAACACGGTATAATCTGCATACAAAATCAGAAAACAATTCTCAATAATGCTGTCTACATCGTTAATATAATTATATTAAAAACAACAAAGGTCCTAAAATGATACCCTGTGGAACACCAAAAGTTTACAGACAAACAAACAGCAACATGATCTGGACATGATTCGATTTGCTACCCGCTTTCTCACGGAAGAGAGCCATAGCAAAGAGAGACGATTAAATAAACAAACAAACATGTTTGATTAAAAAAAAACTCCCACAAGCAAATTGAATGAAATTGGCCTTAGAGGAAAAACTGCTAATATTTCAGTCCTTTATCTTTGGTGATAGAAAAAGTTGTGTGAGAAACAATGAAGAATACCGAATATATCTAATTTTGGTGTTCCACAGGGTTCTATTTTAGGAACTTTGTTGTTTTTAACATAATTATATTAAGGATGTACATAGCATTATTGAGAATTGTTTTTTGAGTTTGTATGCAGATTTTATGATTATGCTCGCCATTAATTACGACTGTCTATAAAAAATAAAAAACAAGTGTTTGTTTATTTAATCTTGTTTTTTGTATTTTTTATAGACAGTCGTAATTAAGAATAGAATAGAATAGAGAACCCGACGGTGCAAGCAAAAGCCAAGAAGCACCCACCCCCCCTCCCCCCCAAACCCACACACACACACACCCAAACCAAGGACCAACCACCAGGAAAAGCCTAAGCAAGAAAACAATCCAGCCGACTTTTGAAAGCATCAAGCGAAGTGGAAAGAACAACCGAAACAGGAAGGGCATTCCAAGCCTCGACCACGCGTTCTGAGAAAAACCGGTGCCGAACATTACCAGAGGAGACACTTCCACAGAGTTTGAGGGAATGCCCCCTGATCAAAGTGTGAGAGAGACAAAAAAAAGTCGGCTGCCTGGACGTCAATAAGGTGGTTTAATATTTGGTAAGTGAGGATAAGGTCACCCCGGAGGAACCTGGTTTTGACCGAGGTCAAGTTTAGTTTGCGAAGTCGTTCATCATAAGACAAATTTTTGAGGGGAAGGCACCATTTAGTGAGGCGGCGTTGACAAGTCTCAAGACGGGCGAAGAAAGAAGCATAACAGGGGCGGCCAACCTGAGAGCAGAATTCGAGTGTAGGGCGAAGGAAGGTTTTGTACAGGATAGCAAACAGCTTAGGTGAGCCAGCAGAGAAAGTTTTAAGAATGTAGTGGGCTTTTTTGAAGACTTTGCCGATGATGTAATCAGTATTGGCATGAAATTTCAGGGAAGAATCAACCAAAATGCCCAAGTCCCTATGGGACGTGTTAGTAGAAAGGGTAGTTTTACCAAGGTGATAGCTGCAGTGAGGGTTGTTATGGCCAAAATGCAGCACCACGCATTTGAGAGGATTAAGGGCAAGACAG
>JAHWFP010003530.1:0-27518 GCA_023313725.1 Lithobius niger
CCGAACCATTCGGAACTTGGCGGCCCCTTTTACCAGTTTTGGTTTTTGATATGATAGTTATAACAGGACTCCAAATGCCGAATTTCGCTGGTCTATTTCAATTCTAGAGGAAGCCATATAGGGTTTAAGTTTGACGTTTAACATGGAACTTCATGCTGAAGCTTAAAGCTATCTATTCATCGAATGACGGGCTCCAGTATCTAGCGCCGTCTACCATTATTTGGTTCTATGTAGCATTTGATTTCCAGAAGCGAAGGTATGAGCAAAGAAATTTCTTTTTACATAACAAATAAGCCACGTGGCTCCTTAATTATTGAATGTAAAATTGATGCGTCCATGTGCACCAATGAGCAAGCAGTCAAGGTTAACGATATCACTGTGACTAGATGGCGCCCATCTAAATGTTCAAAATCTGCGTTTCAAAACGGTCGTTACATAGAAAAAAGCGCTCCTGATGTCGTCATTAGGCTTAACTTCACCTCTTGCTCTCTGGTGCAAGTGGACGCACCAACTTTACACTCAGTAATTAAAGGGACATAACCCCTGTTGGCTTTCCTGCATGACTCAGTTTCGCGACTTTAGTCCAAACGTATGTAAATGTTGCCAACACATTCATTTTCTTGTTTTTTCTTGCGTGCGAGATGGTTTGGCGACGTTAACTCTAACTTGTGTAAATGTTACCAACTGCAATCTCACCGGGTCGCACGATATACCGAAAGGATTTATGTCCTTTTAAGGAGGCACGTCGCTTGTGTGTTGTGTAAAAAGAATCCTTCGCTTGTGGAATGTAAGAGCCAGACAGAATAGCGGTAAATGGCTATAGGTGCTGCAGCCGTTATTTAGTGACAATTCCCCTTTAAATAAGGACCGCTATATGTATATCGTCGTCCTTGATAGAAGCCTTATAACAACGTGACTTTAGGCATTGAATTTGCGAGAAGCTAGTTACAACAAAACAGTTTAAACACAATTGACTTCTGGCATCGCTGAACACGGCTTTTAATCGTACTCTTGCAATTTAATTTGACAAACGAAGTTCCACCTCAAAGGACCCGATTTCAATTCCGTAATTGTGACGACACTCGCGAATTGTTTCGTAGTATACTCACTGTCATGATCGGAATTTTATTTTCATTTCACAAAATGACCAACGTATTTCCCTTTAACGGATATTCAAGCCGATGATGAAAATGAAAATGCCATAATAAAAAAAAAGAATGTTCAATAAAAAATCTGATGGCATGCCATAGAAAGACGCGACGTAACGCGCGTGCTTTTGAGTGTTAGGTATTATAGTTGGTGCCCATTAAGAGTGCCTGTTAAAATTTTCCATTTAAATTGCTGTTTTTTTTTTCGTATGGAGCAGTGACAAGAAGTGGCCCCTTCATTTTTCCCTCCGTGTTTATCCAGTGCCCCTTACAGCTAACCCAATTACTGACGTTTTTGTGTCCGCGGCCTATCTTGAGTTGTCCAAGAACGACACAGATAATCAATTGTATGTTTTTGGTAGTAGAGTGCCTTGTTGATATCCAAGATGGTTACAAAAACAATGGCGGCCGTCGATCAAAGCAGCCCCCTCTAGGAAGACGAAGCCGCTCATAAAATACCTGGAGGATTCAAGATAGGCCATGTACACAATAGCATAGAACTATGACGTTATTGTGACGGTGAATAACGTCAATAACGTCAGAGTTCTATGCTACAGCCAGTAATTGGGCTAGCTGCAAGGGGCACTGGATAAACATGGAGGGTAAAGAGAAGGGCGTCTTACTGAAGCCAATAATGGTTGAGTGGATTCTTAGGCCTAAAACGCGCGATTTTGTCGATTTGTTGGTGGTTACCGAAATTTGTAGCAAGTGGAATTTTTTCTTCTTCGAATTACTACCTCGCAGCACAACGGGTCGGTAAAAAACAACGTTTTTTAGACCGCTGTCACAGCACTGCCGTGAATAGAAGTGTCGTTGTTTTTCCTTCCATTTTAATCTAGTGCCCCTTGTAGCTATCCCTCCAGATGCTTGGTCGTAACCAATATGGCGATATCGTCACTGCTCTGTATATGACAGTCAAAAACCACTGAAATCCCCCAAACATGTGTATTTATTTACGAACTTCGAGCCACGAATTGAGCGAAGGTTCCGCGTGGAAAGTCACAAATTAGTAAGGACGTATGGGACGTAATTGGAAAGTTACATAAATGAATTGGATGATGCGTGCAAAAGTTATCTTGGATACAGACAATTTGACACCAGTACAGGGTTTTGCTCTGCTTCTCTTCACCTCACCCCCCCCCCCCCACACACACACACAAATGACCATTGAAAGCAAACTGTTATAGAGTAACTGAGCCACGTAAGTAGTAAGGGTGGCCGGACACCAAAATCGACCAAACGTCTCACGACAGGACATTTTGTCGAAACCTGTCTCAGCATGCTACCTGCAGACGTCTCCAAAACCATAGGAATAAGATGAGCGCCACACACCGGATGCGACGTTGTCGCGAGACGTCTTTAGGCGTTTCACGACAACAAAGCGAAGCTCCTTCTAGTTTCGTGTGACGGGGTCTCTCCACCAGATGCGACGTCTCGCGACGTTTGAACGTTTGTTGCGAGGAAAGATCGCGAGACGTCGTATCTGGTGGAAAGACCCCGTCACACGAAACTAGAAGGAGCTTCGCTTTGTTGTCGTGAAACGCCTAAAGACGTCTCGCGACAACGTCGCATCCGGTGTATGGCGCTCAGGTCATTCCTATGGTTTTGGAGACGTCTGCAGCATGCTGAGATAAAATGTCCTGTCGTGCGACATTTTCTTAAAGAGAAAGAAAAAACACAACGGAGCGCAGCATCAGAATAATGACAAAAAATAACTTAATTAACACTCGGAAAAGCAAATAATGTAGAAACATCACCAAGCAGGAAAATTAGTCACGAAACACGATAATCTGCATTATATATATTTGGCTTGTGAGGATGCATCATTTGGGATCAGAGCATACCAGGGATCATCAACAGCAAATTCATCATACACTGTAGCGAAAGAGGGCGAGCAGGTTTATTCTTGCCACGGAAGCAGGTCCATTCTAGGCACGGTAGCAAAGAAAGAGGGCGAGCGGCTGACATTGTGGACGGGTTCAAAGGGTTTAACGAACGGTCATTCCTGGTCATCTGCCTGAAGCCCTAAGGCCGGACGGACGGTCAAAGGGTTCAAAGAGTTTAACGACTTAAACGACGTTAACCACTCCTGGTCATGCTTGAAGCCCTACGGCCCTATGGGACGGACGGATGTGCCTTATAACAATCATTGCTTCAATAATGCTGGCTATAAGGGCAGAATTGAATAGTTTCAAAGTTCAAAGTTAGTTGAATAGCAATCACTGCATGCACGATCATTGTTTCGGTCTTATCGCGATTGGTATTAAAACGGAGTGGCTCCCTCCAATGAAAACGCTATTTACTTCCCTAAGAAGACCAAACACCAGGGATTACAAGGGAGGGGGAGCAGGGATGGGGGGGGGGGGGGGAATTCAGACTACACAATGGCGGGAAGTGGGGGGAAGGGCAGGGAATCGAGGGGAACAGGGGGACCCGGAGAGGCAGCAGGGGGAAATCTTATCGCACAATAGGGGGGAAATGTGGGAGGAACAGGGGAGTTCGGAAGGGGGAGGAGCGACGGCAGCCCTTTTCAATTCAAGCTGCCAAGTAAAATATTTCGCTCGCGCATGCGGGAACCAGCTAGACGCCGGGGGTGCAGCTTGTAATAACAATGTTTGATTAAGCACTCCTTTCTACATTCGCGCCTGTGAACGTTTACTTTGCTGTAACTATAGGTTTATCGCTACAAGCATCCTGCTTCTCTTTGCATCGTATTTCAGTTACGGCGAAAAGAATACGCCGGAAAAAAGACTTAACAAATCACGTATTAAAGAAAGATAAGTTCAATTATGCATATTAGATAGGCTTAGGCCTACATCAGATTTGATTCGGTTACATTTCGTTCTTTTTGATGTAGCGTCGATTATTACTATATACGGATTCTGATTTTGCGTCGTGAAATGATAACTTTTTCTTAGGACCTAAAGCAAACTACCCACTCCTGCTTCAACTTCGGGCTTCAGTTTGCGACGACTCTTTAATAGCCTACAACGTTTGGAGTTTGGTTGGTAATTTCGCTAGGTCCGGAAATGGCCATGAAATGTTTATAAATAGGTCTGGATTTGGACTATGGCAAACGTCAGTAAACGTAGCAACGACGCAACGTCACTTTGGATATGAACATAGCAAGATTGAATAAATACGGACGCAAACCTATTTTCGTTGCCTTTTGGACTTGAATGTTAGACTGCGTGAGTGGGGAATTGAACCCACGACCTTTGAAAACCAAATGTTGGCCGTGTCAGTATGGCTCAGCGGTAGGACCTCGGCATTTGGTTTCAAAGGTCGTGGGTTCAATTCCCCGCTCAGGCAGTCTGACGTTATTTTAAGTCCAAAAGGCAACGTAAGTATGTTTGCATCGTTAACCTTCTCGAGCCCATTTGCCTTTCCGTCCTCTTTAAACACATAGCACAATGAAATGCCAGGTATTTCACGACTGTTAGCTTTTTTGAAGTATTTGTTTCTTAGCAGAAACGTATATGTTTACTGCGCGACCATACAGCCGACTGAACAGGGAACGACAGAGCGCCTGCTAGGAAACTCGGTCGCCAGAACAAGCGAGTGTCATAGGCCACTGGTGTTATCGAGGAGTGAGGCAACAGTAATTACGTCGTTTTATTATCGGCCATTTCTTGAAAAGAACCACGAAGCTTCCTGGTTATAAAATAGTCGCTTGAAGTAGACTGTGTAGAGCGGCTTGCTTATTCTGATAGAGCAGCGAGCAGAGTGGAGCTGTCAGTTGTAGTTTTCGGATACAAATTAACAACCATGGGGTCGTTACTTCGTAGTGAAGAGATGGCGCTATGCCAAGTCTTTTTTCAGACGGAAGGTGCTTATTCCTGTATTTCCGAAATGGGCGAACTCGGAGCCGTTCAGTTCAGAGATCTCAATCCCGGCGTGAATGCTTTCCAACGAAAATTCGTCAACGAAGTTCGGAGATGTGACGAAATGGAAAGAAGGTTGCGTTACGTGGAAGAAAAAATCAAGAAATCAGAAATCCCGTTCGCTGAACCATTCGGATCTCCAGAAGCACCACAGCCAAGGGAGATGATTGACCTGGAGGCTGATTTTGAGAAGATAGAGAACGAGTTGAGGGAGGTCAACGCCAACGACGAGTCTCTGAAGAAGAATTTCTTGCAGCTGATCGAACTCAAGTACATCCTAAGCAAGACTCAGATGTTTTTTGACGAGCAGAGCGCAGTTGAATTGGCACTTGAGGTTTCGAGCAGTGTGTTAGTGACCAGTGATGCAATAGCCATGGAAATACCTAATCAAACTGGATTTGTTGCCGGTGTCATTCTGCGGGAGCGTTTGCCTCCTTTTGAACGAATGCTTTGGCGAGTGTGTCACAGCAATGTTTTTCTGCGGCAAGTGGAGATTGAAGATTCTCTTGCAGATCCCGTCACAGGTGATCGTGTTAATAAGAGTGCCTTCATCATTTTCTTTCAAGGAGATCAGCTGAAAACCAAAGTTAAGAAAATCTGTGAAGGGTTTCGTGCAACTCTTTATCCCTGCCCCGAAATTCTGGCTGATCGGAGAAAATTAGCCCTTGACGTTACGAACCGAATCGACGACTTGAATACCGTGCTTTCTCAAACTGAAGACCATCGTCGGAGGGTCTTGACTGGGGCGGCTAAATATGTGAAAACTTGGTTTATCAAAGTCCGCAAGATAAAAGCCGTGTACCATACGTTAAACATGTTCAACTTGGATGTCACTGCTAACTGTTTGATTGCTGAATGTTGGTGCCCTGTGTCTACCCTAGAAACAGTCGTGCTGGCATTGAGACGCGGAACGGAAATGAGTGGTGCCACCACGACTCCCATCCTAAATCGAATGAGTACAACTGAGAAACCTCCAACGTATATTCACACCAACAAATTCACCTCTGGATTTCAAGCTATCGTTAATGCATACGGCGTCGCTGCCTACCAAGAGATCAACCCTGCTCTCTTCACTATCATAACGTTTCCATTCCTATTCGCTGTTATGTTTGGGGATGCTGGCCACGGATTTATCATGACGGTTTTTGCCGGGTTTATGTTGTACGTCGAGAAGCGCCTCGGCAACAAGAAGGTGGTGGGGGAGATCAATCAAATGTTCTACGATGGGCGCTACATCATTCTTCTGATGGGCATTTTTTCCATGTACACTGGCTTAATCTACAACGACGTCTTTTCGAAGTCCTTGAACATATTTGGATCATCTTGGTACCCGAACATCGATGACGGGGCTGTGTCAACAACTGCAGAATTAGTTCTCGACGCTAATTCAACCATGTATTACGGCACACCTTATCCATTTGGAATTGACCCCGTTTGGCAACATGCCTCCAACAGGTTGACATTTCTGAATTCCTACAAAATGAAAGTGTCTGTCATACTCGGTGTGATCCACATGATGAGCGGAATAGTGATGAGCCTGTTGAATCACATCCACTTTAGGAAACCAGTGAATATATTTTGTGAATTCATACCACAGGTCCTCTTTCTTACCTCCATATTTGGGTACCTGGTCATCATGATATTCTACAAGTGGATAATATTCGACGGCAATTTTTCGGCAGTCGCGCCAAGTCTCTTAATCGGCCTCATTAACATGTTTATGCTGTCCTACAAACACGACGCGGAGGAATTATACCAACGACCATTTTATGCGGGACAGCAAGGCATAGAAAATACACTTGTAGCTGTTGCATTGCTGTGCGTTCCCTGGATGCTTCTCATCAAACCGTACATTTTATGGAAGAGGAACAAGAAAGAAGAATTACTCTCAGCCGTTACACATACCAACACTACTGCACACAGCAGTAGCGACGAGGAAATCAGTGTAAGTGTGGAAACCCCTCCCGAAGACGCGAAGGAGTTTGACATGGGTACTATTATGGTCAATCAAGGAATCCACACCATTGAATTTTGCTTGGGCTGCATTTCCAATACAGCATCTTACCTCCGTTTGTGGGCTCTTAGTCTTGCTCACGCACAGCTTTCCGAAGTTTTGTGGTCAAATGTATTTCGTGTAGGCCTATCATTGTTTCCTAGCTACGCAGGATCCATTACAATTTTCATTCTTTTTGCCCCCTGGGCGGTGCTGACAATCTGTGTTCTGCTCGTCATGGAAGGGTTATCTGCGTTTCTTCACGCCCTTCGTTTGCACTGGGTGGAATTCCAAAACAAATTCTATAGTGGGGATGGATACGCCTTTACTCCATTTTCTTTTAATTCTATTTTGGATGCTCAGTTTGATGAAGAAAGTAGTTAATTACCAGACTAAAGAGAATAGTCAATTGATTTTGAAGAGAACTTAGGTGCCGAACACAGTTGTTTATGAACGCCCTTGAATTTTGTAAACATCCACAGTCTGTGTTGGAATACGGAAATGAGTTCCTCAGCAGTGTTGCACGACTACAGTGTTTAACTTGTATAGCCTAGTCACGGCGAATGAACTATGGCTTCATTACTCTATAGTTTTATGCATTAGATTTTTCAGGGCGTGGTGCGTTTTGTAACACCAGCCCAACAACGAAAACAGCTTATAGGTAGGGTCATCCCACTCAATGCTACGCAGCAGAGCAGTGATTCACAACGTGCCTGACCGAGAGCTAACGTCACTGGTATGATTCAAGTGCACTTCAAATAACGTAACATGTGTTCACATAAAAAAAAAAACGTTTTTCGTGAAGAGCTTGCAATGTCTGTGCTCTACTATGGAGCATTAAGTGTGTTGACGTCACTGGGCTACTGCTCCTTGTGAACGGAACAGCATAATTAAACGAGACATTTCCATGCAGCAACGTTTACTTTTCAGTGGCCGTGACTTTACCTTTTGGGCTATTTTAATTTAAACTGCGCAATCTAATAGTTATTATTGTAATTGGTTGAAAATCCGATGCCTAAACACTTTATGGCATTTTAACAAAGAAATGTAAGTACTGTTTTTTCTTTCTGCTGTCAGATGGCCTTGTGGAGTATAATCGGTCCGAACTGCAGATTAAAAGGCACTGTAATGTTTCTGGAATTATATTTTGTCTTCTGCGATGTTCTATCAGATGTTCTGTCAGTTAGCGCTTTACGAAGAAGCATTAGGGAAAAAAAATCGTCTAAACTAACTGGAATAATAATGTCGTTATGCAGCCGGGCAATTGCAAATAACTGTGTGAGGCGTTGGGACCGATAGCCTTGTATCTCGGTCTTCAGTAATCCAATTCAAATCCAAGGGAACTCTCAAGTATTACGTCATCAAGAAATTGGCCATTTTGAACCCCCTCTCCCCTTATCATCAATCGTCATCACCCCCGTCAGTATTACGTGATTTCTAACTTTATCCCAGCCCCGCCTACCCAGAAGGTGTTTTCCTGTATAGCCACAGTTTTTCTGAGGACCTTTTTTTTTGTACTTCCACTCTTTAAAATATGTTTTACTGGAATAGCAGTGGTTACGTATGTCATCAGCTGGCCGTCCCCCTTTCCCCCCCCCCCCCCCGTCAGCAGTAGGCGAACCCCCCCCCCCCCTCCCCTTTCTTGTTGATTGTCACCGTTTTGAAGGTGTGTACGTCGTCGTTTCCATCTGCCGCGTGATATAGCGCGGCAATTGGGCGATAAGGGAAATCACCTCAAATCACCTCATAAGGGAAATCACTTCAAATTCCAACATGGCCGCGGTTGTACGTCTTCCGCCTCGCAACGAAAACAACAAATAACGTGAGTTCAGAAGCGTTTCAGAAAATTGTTTCGTCATGAGGAATTCTTTATATTATTGGCACGGATTATAAGACTGCAAGTATTTACTCAAACGATGTCGGATTTAGCTAATCCATTTAGCGTTGTTACCATGGCAATGTCACCTTTGGCATCGCGGTTGAGTTCTAGCTGCGAGAATGCAAAGGCGAGTCGTTGCGTAAACGCGCCCTAAGTCTGCCCTCCTGTCCGGTTTTTTGTTTGTTTTATTTTTGCAGGAGACACGGATCTGGGGTAAGATCTATTTTGGGTTTGTTTAACACCTCTATAAATAATGTGTGGCGATGTGGCAATCCGGGCCACTGCATTGTGACTGAGGTTGGCGCTAATAACCTTGCCGTCTACGCCCTGTTAAACCTCAGCCGCCCCCCCCCCTTCTTGATGACGTAATACTTGAACGCTCCTCAACTGCACCATATTATGAGTATATCCGAGTTATTGTTAAACTGCATAAAATTACTTAAATCACTTTGCGCTTTGTTTAGCTAGCCAGGATTCTCAGGTGATTTTTTGTTGGATCGTTAGGGTTAGGTTAAGTTTTAGGTTTAAGTTAGTACTGAGTATTGACTTGAGGGTCTCTAGACTCAAATAAAACTCAATCATGAACTCGTTATTTGGATCTTGCCCATTGCTTTGATATTGTACAGTATATTGTTAAACAAGGCCGTTTGAATAAGTTGCGAGCCCAAGATTTCCTCGCGTTTCCCTTTCCGTGCTTGTGTGTGTTTGATGTGCTGGTTACGAGAGTATGTTGGTCAGATCTCTTGGTATTTTCTGTAAAAGTGATGTATAGAGTGAATGAGGTATTAAAGTAACTCTGTGTGTAGATACAGGGCGGGCGCATGACCACGGGCCAGGGCCCCAATAAAACATAATTGAATTGATTTGGATAGGACACCAACATATGAATTAGACAAAGGAAACCCAACAGCACAACAGCGAAAATCGTACTAATTTATGCCTCACTAGTGGAAAGCCCAAACAAAGTTCGAGCAGAAGCGTGTGTGTGGTCACAAAAACCCGAAAACTACTGGCCTTAATAACTAAGCTACACGACCAAGGCTCGTCTCTTCCCCAACTAAGTCATGTATCCTACAAAATCCTTTTTTAACCCTATCGGCAACCTGCTACCCTCTCCCCCCCCCCCCAACTCTGTCTCTGCCCTCTTCCGATCTTGGTTTATTCTGCCTCCGTTAGGTTACGCTAGTCCCTTTTACTCCTGCGTCACGCCACACACAGATCTTCTTCTCCTTACTGGCCGTCTCTGTCCTCCCTCTCTCCCCCTCCCCCAACAATAGTCCAACTGCGGCCGGGGAAATAACTATGGCGAATTAAATACAATTAAGCGTCACTACGTGTAAAACGTTTCTCCACCACATTACAGTACAATCTCTTCGTCACCAGATTACAGCAGGAGGAATGCAAACCCTTCCCCACCCTCCCACCCAAAAAAAAAAAATATACGGGCCACCCACGTTGCGCCAGTCTCTTATCTGTTACGCAAGCTGGCCGCCAACTCCAACTTCTCCTTGCCACCACGTAGCGCCAACGCAAATATCCGCGGCAGCAATATATTTTTTTGTTTGCATTTGTCAGAACAGAGGCAAATGAAAATTACAAACACGAAGAGCAAACCTGAACCGAATGAGAACTGTGAGCAGAGCTAGGCAACCTCACTCGGCCTTCTCTAGTGTGTGCACCATATCAGAGGTGATGGCATTGAAGTACTTACCGCACCGAATGAATTTGAAAACTACATTTTTCGTCAATTTCCCTTGATGCGGGCCATGAACCCAGCCAAGAATGGCTCGTTATACTATCACAACAATGTCTCGGTTACTAACAATGCAAATCATTATTGTACAAATATGCTCGACGATGGTTCGCCAACAATGAGCTAACACTGCCCTTTATTGCAACAATGTCGCAGAGATATTTGTTCAGATCCCCAAATGCTCATCATCGCTTTGCTCCCCGCTAGCAAATTATGATGTTAGATGCTGATTATACTAGTCTTATTTTTTATCGGAAATAATAGTTTTACAGATTCTTGATTGTTACCACTGATTTGATTTGTAACGTAGGGCCTTAGGGCCGTAGGCCGTAGGGCCTTAGGGCTTCGTCGGGCAGATGACCGGGTGCGATTAACGCTCGCTAAAACCCTTTGACCCTTTGATTTGTAACGTATTGTTTGTTATCGATGCGCATTCTTGATTACTTATTGTTTTTCGTTGAATTATTTGGTGGTGAACAATTGTGAGGTGTTGTAATAATGTATGTAATATATAAGTTTGTTGCAAATGCAACCGGAATGGCAAGGACCTGGTGGCCACTGACTACCATCCGATGTTAAAACTAAAAATTATAAATTGCAAAAGTTTAAGAGTTTAAAAGATTGAAACAGAGATGATGGCTCGGCTGCAGAGGAAGGGTATATGGTATTGGGTTGGGGTCACGAATGCCTTACCACCAAGGTTAGACCTACCAGGACCACAATGACCTCCGACGGCATCGCCAAACATGAGGGACAAGTGGAGGGAAAAGCCGGGTGTCATTGTCAATATTTCTTCAATACAATAAAATATAATAAAATTTAACAAAATATATATAAATGAATAAAATGCATCGCAGTTTAAAGCTTGGGCAAAACCATTATTGTCAACCTTAATAAAGATAATAAAAATTAAAATAATATAAAATTAAAATACTAAAATTTAATAACTAATAATAAATAAATTTAATACTAAAAACAGGTTAAGGGAATTTAGAATGGGATCTCATTGGATACGCTATCCTGTTGTCTGCCTATGGTGTTGCAGGCGTTAACAGTGTTAGGGCTCGGCTAGGTTGAGCCATGTTCAGCAGAAGGTACGTATCACCGTGGAGACTTTCTCCTGGAGAGACATTGATATTTTGTTGGTAGGCAGTTGTGTTCAGTGGTTGGCAGAAGTGATCGTTAGATTAGCGTTAGTTTTAGTCTTACATTGACTTGGACATAAGCGAATGACGTACGGTCAGTAGGCTCAGGGAGTGTAAATAAAGAACTAAATAAAAAAATTTGGTATGGAATTACAAAACGCCTTTTCCCAGGTTTTTGGCCATGGTGACAGAGACGATTGTAATAACTTCCGTGCAGCCGTGTAGCTCTGTGAAGCTGAAACGACAAGGCTGTTTTAAATTCAATATCAAATCGCTGAAATTTATTTCGTTGAGTTTATGGATTATGGTCTGTTACAAAAAAAATGTTCTTGTTCTGAGAAAAGATATGCTGCATTGATTTTATCTATATACTATATACTTCGCTTGTGAGCAGACTTAATGACGTGAGCAGACTTGATGAGGCTTTATTAGGAATTTGGAATTTGTTTATTCGAGTCTTAACCTTTCAGTTACGGGCCCTGTTACAGAAATTAAACTTACCCTAATTATTACACATCCACCAGTGCGCACAATTGCCACCAAAATTATCATTGCAAACCGTCGTACACCTGTAGGTCCATCGCATAATGCCAAACTGTCCATAGTTCTCTCTACTGTGGGCAAAAGAGACACACCACCACAGGAATCTTCCTCACACGGCATCGCTGTATACAAGAAACTACCGCAATGTCAAGGCGCACCATAAATTGTTTCCACTTCACAGTGTGCAAGAAATGAGCTCCCCCGCGGGCAACAAAATGCTCAAGAAATTGGCACCACACGCACCACACCATATACTAGTAATTAGCACGAGAAAATAAACCC
The DNA here is from genome assembly GCA_023313725.1 of Lithobius niger. Classification (NCBI taxonomy): domain Eukaryota; kingdom Metazoa; phylum Arthropoda; class Chilopoda; order Lithobiomorpha; family Lithobiidae; genus Lithobius; species Lithobius niger. The sequence continues at coordinate 12,628 of JAHWFP010003530.1, forward strand.
AAGGAAATTAGTACACAGACGTAAGGAAGTACCAGCAGTTATCTCCACTGTGTACAAAAATAACCACCACTGTGTACAAAAATCAAAAGGGAGCAAGAAGCATTAGTAATTACATCTGCTGTGTGCAAAAATAGACTCCACCGTATACTAAAATGTCCGCTAGAAGTTTGGCACTACTGCGGACCAGAGGTTATTATCACTGCTTGCGAGAAATTATCGCTAGAAGTCTACAAGGGAGCGTTAGTACTGAACCTTTATTATCGGGATAAGGATCAAACAAACGAAGCTTCAACAATCAGCATGAGTGCAGGCGGGCTCATTCTTGGTACGGTAGCAAAGAAAAAGGGCGAGCAGCCGACAATGAAAACGGATATGCGCTCAACAATTAGAAACAAACACTATTACTCCAATAATGCTGACTATTAGAGCCGAGTTGAATCAGGGGGTGGCATCTGTACTAGAAACAATGCATTACAAACCTTCGCACTCTTGTCTTCCTTCCAACGCTTGGCCGACGTCAATAACGCCAACATGGCGCCAGCCAACTTCCGGTTATCGTCTGAATGAGATCTGATGAGGTTCGCCGAAGGCCAATCCTACAATGTATTTATTTATTTATTTTATTAAAAAAAGTTGTTGTAGCTTCCCCTCTATAAAGAGCATGACAGCAATTTCAGATTAAAACAACAATTTCACGAATCTCATTCAGGCGAGGGCAGAGGCATGGTTTTTCGATCAGCGTCTTTTGGGTTACCCAAAAGACGCTGATCGAAAAACCATGGCAGAGGCAAGAACTGGGTACAACCGTAGGCGCCGCCACATAAAAAAAAATATGGCGGCGCCTGGTTGTATTCCGTTTTCGCCTCTGCTCTCGCCTGAATGAGATTCGTGAAATTGTTGTTTTAATCTGAAATTGTTGTCATGCTCTTTGAAGGGAGTTGCAATAATTTTGTAAATAAAATAAATAGATATATTGTATGATTACCATATTGCATTTTACCATATATATCGCCTAGGTTACACATCCCATAATTCATCATTTTTGTCGTAATTGTGCGACGAAGGTAATGCATGTATTCAGCAGGTTGCCACAAATATGAAAACGCTGTGTATCTTAAAAATGATGAAATATCAATTTCTAAACTCGAACAGCTATTGGAAACTTAGTTCAAACTTTTGCCTGTTCCATGATAAATTTTGTAAAGAGTATCGCAATGTAACTGTAGCCATGCGTGTTTTACCCTACTCATTGGACTTGTGTTTCTCCAACATTGTGCACCCCATGAAAGTCATTATGGCGGCTGCGATCCCATAATGTCTAAGCGGAAGTATCGATGCTGGCAGCGCCTTCAGTCGTGAATCTGCTAGTCCACCATATATCGTCCTAGGTTGAATCGTTGAATCAGCGGGAATCAGCTAGACCGACGTGTGTTACACCGGGGAACAACTAGTATCAATAAATTATTTTTCTTCGGCCAGAAAAAATTAATAATAAATTTTCTCCGTTTCGAATACTAGTAAAAGATATTACCGTCCTTCTGATATTACCCTTTTGTTCCAATAATGATTGCCGAATAACTTGTTTGTGAAGCGTTCGAGACTGCGACAATACTACCGGGGGCGTATAGCCCAAGGTATTATGGTTGCAGCCAAGAACGGCTTCGAAAACAACTTATTCGCTAATCATTGTTGGAACATAGATGGTAATATGTGGGTTGTAACCCTACAGTGTTTAAACCACTGTTAAAACCAGTATTATGCAGTTCCAATCACCGGTACAAGATATTGTTGTTATGGACGAACTATCTGTTACCCTCGCAGAAGCATTGCTTCTCGATTCCGATTGGCTCTTTCGACCAACAAGGGAAATGACAAATTTCCCCTTCACCCAACAACGATGATTCGTTTCGTAAAAAGAAAGACACAAATTTGTAGGCTACCGTGTGGCCATTTACTATATTTCTAACTATAGATCAGTGACATTTGCCGCCATATTAGCGCCAGTATGGGTTTTGGAGGGCATAACTACAAGGTGCACTACATAAAAATGGAGGGGAAAACAACGGAAAAGCGGATTTCTTGGGCTTAAAATAACGTTGTTTTCTCCAACAACAAAAATAGCGCGTTTTAGGTCTAAGAAATAAATAGACATAAATCGCTGGAAATAATACTAAGGAAAATTGGAAATTAAGCCAACAGCGAAAATCATACACAAGAAATAACGTAGTTCAGTAAGCCACCTTTATGCACTTACGTTTCGTCGGAGTGGCATGACCCGGATTCGAACCAGCTACCCAGTTCGCCCCCAGATCACTTGCATAGCGCCTTAGTCGCTATGGCCACATCCTCAACTGGCATGTTTTCTTATTTTTTTTTTTTTTTTTTTTTTTTTTTTTATTTTTTTTTTTTTTTTAAAGATAACTTTAAAAAACTTTTAAGATAACTTTTTAAAGATGCCAGTTGAGGATGTGGCCATAGCGACTAAGGCGCTATGCAAGTGATCTGGGGGCGAACTGGGTAGCTGGTTCGAATCCGGGTCATGCCACTCCGACGAAACGTAAGTGCATAAAGGTGGCTTACTGAACTACGTTATTTCTTGTGTATGATTTTCGCTGTTGGCTTAATTTCCAATTTTCCTTAGGTCTAAGAAATCACTCTTAACAGCATCGGCTTCACTATGACGCCCTTCTGTTTCTCTCCGCAGTGCCCCTTGCAGCTAACCCATTAAGCATAGAGTTATACACAATAATACAACGTTGTGTCACTGCCCTATATTGGTGGCTGGTTTCCCGATACGTAACACGTAAGGTTCTTTTTTGGCTGTGTAGGCTATCTGGTCCCGGCGACGAGATCCAGGTTTGAAAAGCTCTGGTGCCGGTGAATTTGTTGAAAAGTAGACCTAAATTTTGTTAAAGTGAAGAACATAACCTGCCTAATCACACGGTACCTAATCAAATCTCATAAACTATAAACTAATCTAGGTTTTCTAGTAGGTAAACTAATTTCGGTAAACGATGTTTTTTTTTTACCTCAACTTAAAAAAAAACTAATAATATATATTTTTTGCTACCTCGTACTTGTATTTTGTAAAGGGGGATGTTGAATTAGTTGGAAATGTTAATTTAGTTGCAAGTGTTAATTTGGTTGACATAGTTTTCGTATCGTACTTGCTACCAAGGCTGCGAATGTTCAGAACTGGATAATGGTTTGGCGGTCACGTGTATTTTAAAAAGGGGAATGTGGAATTTAGCTGGAGATATGAATTTAGTTGATTTAGTTCATTATTATTATTTTGTTGGTAGTTTCCGTATTTGTAAGAATAAATGCTGTCTGGGCGGTGAAACTGTTCATTGTAAATGTACACAATTAAATTTACACAATGGGTGTAATACGAATTTCGTTTAAAATAAATAATGGAGTATAAATAAAATACTTCTTCAATGACGCACATTGAAGAACATCCAAACGAACATTCAAAGCAACATGGTGAGTTTTTTCATGAAAATAATGGAGTGCTGAGAACAAGTGCTGAGAACTAGTTCCTGCATCCTTGCATGGTTACAAGAGGGATGAGATATCGGTATCGGTTGATAATGTTCAGTTAATTTGAATCTGAATTTGAATTTATTACAAGAGACTAATCGGCCCTAACGCCATACATGCTCTTCTATATTGCGCACTAACTCACAGCTTAACGACACTAAAGTCCTTTAACACACAGGTTCTCTTCCCAGTACTTCTGTTACTCCAAACCAAGGTTCCCACATGAGACTGATCTGCTCCTACGTATAGGATAGCGCTTTACGAGTGCTGGGATATAACAATGTCGAGGGCACGCAGCGCCCGAGCCATTGTTGGATTCCAGCATGAGGAAAGCAGGCGATATCCTTCTTCTCACCCGTTTTGAAGCTATCAGTCCGACGTACATTGTTAAGCGCAAGTGGAATACATTGTTGCGTTTAACCAGAAGAAAGTTTGGTAAGAACCAAATAAATGAATAAATGAGACATGACACTGCGGCGCCACGCGGCGGTTTGAATGATAGATTTTCTTGGTATGCCAGTAGCTGGGTTGTTGTAAGCTTAGAGTAAGTTCTTATAGGCTAGATATTAGATAGAGCGCATAGTATTATGACTCCAGCTCTTGTAAGTTCTAAATAAATAAGAAAGTTTGTGTAGAATATTCGTTAAGACGCAATGCTACACGCAACGAAAAGAAGCAACGTTTAGTTTTGAAAGCGGTCGCAATGCTGTAATTAACATGAATTTCAACGATTTATTTGACGTTTGAGGTGGCGTTGTTTTCAAAAATTATTCCATGTAATAATTTTTATTCGGTTCCTGTATTCCTTTTTGTCATTTAATGAATTCAACGTTTGGAAAGCAGCAGTTGCAATGTCGTGAATTGCTGAACGTTTTTATTTTTGTATCTGTTATGTTTTTTTTTTTATTTGTTTCAGTAAATTAATTACACTTGTTTGTTTTCTTCCACTTTTCATTAACGCAAACGGGGGATGGGATCCACGTGGAGTGCTGGGATCCCTCCGCCGCGGATCCCAGCACTCCTCGGCCTCGTTCATTGTTGCGATCCCGTCGTGTTATATTGTTATAAGAGGACTGAGGGCTTCAAAACGGGTGAGAAGGATAGGTTATCGCCCGATTCCCGAGTGCTGAGAACTAACAATGTCGAGGGTCGCAGGCCAGAGCGACTGTTAGTTCTTTGCACGAGGGAAGCAGGCGATAACTTACCGATGTCCGCATCTCTGCCCGACAATGGAAAAGGACGCGACTCCAACAATGATGTAGCGCACGGAGTAGTCCAACAATGCAAGGCGGAAAGGGAAAAAACGTTTTCTTAACGTTTTGCGTTTTGCGCATAGTGTTCTATTATAGGTCGGATTTGGTGTTCAAGGATTTGTTTGATTTGTCGATTGACAGAGATATTTCGAAAGAGATTACGTAATATAATGTTGGAGATGGTTGTGTTGGAAGTCGGTGCGCAAGGGTGCCCGTTCATTGGGGATATTGGGGCTGATGCCATCCCCCCCCCCCCCACCACCACCACCACCACCATTGCTTGTTTTCTTTGCCTTCTTGCCCTTTTGGTAGACAGAATCATGAAGAAAATCTATAAAAACAAAATCAAGGATGTTTAAACAAAGGCTTTTTCGATGATTCGTAACACTGATTAGGCCAAAATAAGGCACATCCCCCAAAAAGAATCCTCAGTGAAAGTCTCCCCCCCCCCCACCTCTTTTTGTTTGGTTGGTGCATCCGAAATTTTAGATGGAAACTAACCATCTCCACAACAAGCAAACAAAAATGTACCGTCGATACTACAGATTTTAAAGAACGTTTTAAAGATGCAACTTTAAATTTTCACAATGGACGACATATTGTAAGGATTTTTAATGCTTGAAATGTTACCGATATTGCCCGTTTGTGGTATTTAGTATGGTCAAAAATAACTCAGCACCGGTGCAGAGAACAGCCTTCGTTCATTGTTGTGTCCTGCGTCGTTGTATTGTAATTGAGTGCTGAGAACTATCGTATGCTGAGAACTATTTCTCACTCTCAGCCCCCGTTCATTGTTGTGTTCCTGCATCCTTGTATTGTTACAAGAGGGCTGAGATGCGGATATCGGTAGCTATAACTTACTAACGAAATGCTGAGGCTAAACTCACACTACCATCTACCTCCAACCCAGTACATCTACCCAGTTCAGTCATTCCATCACTTTCAAGTAGGGTTACCATGTTACGTTATTCTCCCACTTGTTCTTCCAATTAATCCCCCACGTTTAAACAATGCTGCAACTATAGATAGCAATGTTCTTCAACAACATTTCCTCTGTTATGACCCTCCAGTGGCACATTCCCTCTGATATGACCTTCCAGTGACACATTTCCCTCCAGTAGCACATTTCCTCTGTTATGACCTTCCAGTGACACATTCCCTTTGTTATGACACTCCAGTGACACATTTCCCTCTAGTAGCACATTTCCTCTGTTATGACCTTCCAGTGACACATTTCCCTCCTGTAGCACATTTCCTCTGTTATGACCTACCTTCCAGTGACACATTTCCGTCCAGTAGCACATTTCCTCTGTTATGACCTTCCAGTGCACATTTCCCTCCAGTAGCACATTTCCTCTGTTATGACCTACCTTCCAGTGACACGTTTCCCTCCAGTGGCATAGCTATGGTGCTATGGCATTAGTCATCTACTACTAAAATTCGACTAAGTATAAAGGTTTTATTTCCTTGAACCTAACTACACAGAATACCCATTCTTGCTTATGGTTTCGAATTTGAGTTTTATTAAATCGATTTCAAGTTTCAACTTAGTGATTTCTAGGTCCAGTTTAACTGACTCCTTTTCAAGGACGGAAACTTGGAGATCTTGAATGATTCTTTGTCTGTCGGTTGGGTTAACTGAAGGAGTCGCGACTGGAGTGGAGTCACAATGGGTTGGAACAGGAGGCGAGTTCGAGGAGAAGGATTCACCTGATATTGAATCGTCCAGAACGTTGAAACACTTCGTCGTTGCCACAGAATCATCTGCTTCCTCCGGAGCGGGGGCATGCGCCAGTGGATAGACCCTGCAATATAATAGGACGTGTGAAATCTTTCACTCTAAAATTCATGTCATTCAGACTAGATCCCTTTATAGATAACCTGAGGTATACCAATCAATATCATGCACATCATCGTATCACAAACAGAACCATTCAGTCAAGTATTCGAACTCGTCATTTTCAGGCCGTAGCTTATGAAGTGTATGAAGGGCTACTTAAAGAAATATTAAAATTATTTAAATATTATTTATTTAAATATTAAATATTATTCCTAGTTAGTTAGTCAGGTACTGGAATTAATGTTAAGAAGCATTAGACGTCAACAGGTGTAAGTGTCGTACACATTTTTAAAACATCTGGATTAAGCAGAAGATGCTTACTCAACTCACAAGTGATGGAGAAAATCTCGTTTAAACCAGGCGGAGTCACGTCACATTTCTTTCCCGTACTCCTAAGCTGCGCAAGCATCAAGAATAAAACTGAATTTCCCGGGACTTCATTTCGGGTTTGGTGGATCGCCGCGAAGCAGATGCCATCAGGCATTTCACGCAATGGCACCAAGAAAGATCATTGGTTGCAGGGTCTTCTGGCTAATCTAGTGCCTCTTTAGAGAACTTGCAGCTTTGTGCCTTCTGTGATTCATTGCAAACAGATGTAATGAAACTGTTTGCAAAGGGAAGGGTATGGCCTTACCCACAACTTCTTTTAAGAAAGATGACATCACAACCCTGTCTGGTGCGAGCTATTCTCGTTGTGATTGACGAATTGAAAGACGCAGTTGGTTTTATTTATTTCAGTGAAACTATCAAGGCATGCAACATTTCATGTCTTGTAAAGGCTTTTAGGGTCTCATTTAACATTAAAACATTTGAAAACTGAGGGTTTCCATTTCCTTTACGCTAAAAGCAAAACTCATGTTGTGGGAAATCACTCTATCGTCTTGTCAAGTTGTGACTGTTTATTGGGATGATGAACTTAAGTACCTCTGTTATGACCCAGTTAATCTACATATAAAGCAGGAAAGGATGGTCATGGATTTTTCAAACTCTTATAGGGGGAAAAAGTCGTGAATATTTTTACAGATATGTGAAGGAAAAGGAGTGACCAACCAAACTACTGGAAAAATGCAACTCTCGGTCTCAATAACCAACACTTTCAGACTCATGAGTTAACTTTTGGTAATTAAAAGGAAAAATCCTGACAAGCACACTTCCGACAATGACATGCAATACACTTAATATTAATTTTCAGCTATTTAATACAATTTTGAGTTTTGGTAACACCTTAAAACAAGGCTCAACTTATAAAATGAAATTGAGAGGAAAACCACCAACAAAAAGGCACAGTTTGAAAAAAAAATTCAGGAATAAAAACAACGTTACCATAATTCCTCCATATTGGAAATCATCATAAATGGAACCAACTATTCAACATTCATCGTGACAGATTTATATAAATCTACAATTTATAATGACAGAACATTTTTGTAAGTGCTTAAAGCGCGGCAACTGTTTACTGTAAATGTTGTAAGATTCCATTCTAATTCCTAATTTCCCCACTGGTTCTCTGTAAATGTTTTAGCAACATCACACCGATGCCCATAATGCATCTGGATTAATCTACAGTATTAACAACAGCATAACTCTGATCGTCTTTTGTCAATACCCTGTGTAATCCAACTTGTGCTAACCAATCAGATGGCGGCACTAGCCCAGGTATACACCAAGTCATCCAAGGCACCTAATCACACATACATGAAACAATGTTTCGAACATCGTCGAAACCAAGAACACTAATGAATTCAGCCATGTTTTGACTTGCATGTAATATACCTGCATTGATGGTAGGGGAAGAGAGGACATAGCTGGCCTAAGTGCTTGTTTAAGAGTTAAAATAGGTCTCAACATAACTCTAAACCCACACACTTCATACAGACCTGGAACATACGGTGTAATAGTCCAGACCACTGGTTAACATTTTGGAATGACTGGATGAATAAGATTAGCTAGAGATCCACTCATTAGGTACTTAGTACTAATCCTTTTGCTCTCAATTATCTATATAAATATTATCGTGTCTAGTACAGTGTTTAATAGTTCTCATTGCTTCCCTCTTAAGACATGTTTGGGATGAGTAGACTCGAACTGAAGGGTCCTAATGTTTGAGTCGGCTTGAGAGGATATGAAGTGAATAGACACTACAAAAAAGTCTTTTTGTACCATGATGTTCAAAAAGGCTAGCTCCCTGAAATCAGACTCATGCTCCACCTTAAATTTGAGGAATGGATGAAAATTGCTGAGGATATTAAAAAATGGGGCGAGTCAGCAAAAATGTCATTGACATACATGGTCCAACAGCATATCCTATCAACGGAAGTGGTATTAACAAGTTGATCTAGTCGATCCAAAAGCACATCGCGCAAGAAGGTTGCAATGGAAAAAACGTTTTCGTTGTGCTGCAGATTAATGGTCTCATAAATGGATTTAAACTTTTGCTACGTGTTCGGGCTTCAAATCCTTATGAACAGATTATCCTTATTTTCAGGGTTTGTTCACTTGCTGCTGCAAACAGTAAAAAATAAGTGCCTGGTCTGTAGTTGGAAAGAGAGTCTGGACGTCAAAAGAGGCTAGGGTCCCTCCTCCTCCCCATTCGTCAAGCTGGATTGACTTAAGTTGTGATTTTACCCGTGCTGTATTTTTTGATGTAAAGGTACACTGAAATTATCCCTATGGATTGGAGTTACAAATTTATTCAAGGCACTGTTGAAGGAATAGTTGGTCCACCGTAATGATCTAAATAGGCACCCCTTCTTTGTGTTCTTTGCACATGGCAAAGCTATATGGATACCTGGACCGTATATTTTTTGCACACCATCAATGACTTGGTCTGTAAAACGCACATTAACACATTTATTAACCAGTGTAGAAAATAGGAATTAGATAGGAATCTATTACAGTAAATAACTGCCGTGTTTAAACACTATACCAAATTTCCTCTCATGAGTCGGTACAACCCGATTGATGGTCCAAGGGACGATTATCAATTACACATATTTTGCGATGCTTCCAAAAGGCATATGAAATGATAGCAGACCTTTGTTCCAAAACTGATGGTCACATCTCAGCAGTGAGCCTATAGTCACTTCTAAGTCTAGAACAGCACCATTCAGCTCATGAGTATTTGAAGGTTGGAACTCACGGTTTGCTTAATCAGAACAAAGATTTTCCGTAATATCTAGCATGTGTGGGAAAAAAATCAGGAATTTCCACGTATTTTGGTAAGATTATAAAGTCACTGTGGTAAGATTAAGTGGTAAGAAGAGTACAAGAAATTCAGTCTTTGACAGCGGGTATTATTGTGAGAGCAAAAGCAACTCTGCAGACGCAATTACTAATGGGCAGTCCATTCAGAAGCTTCTTCAAAATCAAGCATGTGGAAGGGACCTGAATGGTTGCTTCGAAACATGTCTGAATGGTTGATTTTACCGTCGAAGTTGGATAAGGACTCATTTTCTCTTGTGCAACTCGAAGAGGCAGTCACAGATATTTCCACAGCCTGCAAGGCGATTTGCAGCAAGGTGAATGCCAGCAAACAACCTTGCTCATGTTCAAAAGTGTTACATGATGCAAAGACATACCGGTTTCATCATACAGAACGATTGTTTTTCAGAAGAACATCGTAAGTTGATTGAAGAAAATACATTGATGTTAAATCTTCGTTATTTAAGTTTAATCTGTTTCTTGATAAGAAAGGGATAATCTGCGTGGAAGGATGGTTGATAATCGTATAATTCAGTGAAGAGCAGAAGCTTAACGTCATTTTACAAAGTCATCAATTAGTTGGTTGTTTATTCAAGATCGATGCATCCGAACACTATACGGTGGAGTCCAAACAACATTGATTCGGATTACAAGAAAGGTGTGGATTCTGCATGGCAGACAGAATGTTCAGTAGGCTCTTCATGGCTGCTTGAATTTACATGTAGGAAATGGGACGCCAATATAGCGTCGGTTGTAGAAGAAGCACCTTTACCTGCACCAAGGTTACACCAGTCGGATTCGTTTCGAGCCACACGACTTGATTTCGCTGGGCCGCTGTAAAGTCAAGGATGCCACAAAGACGGCAAAAAGGCTACAGTGGTTTATTCACGTGTATCGTAACAAGACTGGTACGTTTAGAATTGATTTCTTCTATTAGCCTTTCAGCGATTTGTCACAAGAAGAGGGTTGTACAAGACAGTTTATAGTGACGATGTTAAAGACGTTTCAACTGGCAAATCGATTGCTCCCTGAAATGTGGGGAATCTTGAACAAGAGCTGAAATCTAAAACCAAGCACCAGGTAATGGCAGCCTGGACTAACCAGCAACCAACAGGTTAACCCTTTAGTTTAACTAGACGTTAAGTGCCTCCTAGATATCAACCCTTTTGTTAGGGCCTTCCACGGTTTGGCTTGAGGCGTCCCACTAGCTATTTCGTCACTCCCCCCCCCAGACAATTTGAAAGGTAATTTATCTGATAAATTCTAATTTTTTACACATAATATAGTATCTGCTGTATCCGGCGTTTCACGTTCGGCTTGCTGAAATTAAAATAAAAACTGAAATTATAAATGATTAAAAAAAGTCAGGACGAGCTTCAATTACAACACTAAAAATACTAATTTTGGGTGCTTAAAACAGCAATATTTTAAGCATTCAGATTTTTGGCTGAAGCCTCGAGAACCGACACAAAAGATACTTTTCAGATCTAATTTTATATCTAACTAAAAATAAAAATTGCGAGCAGTTGTTGACTCACAAGCAAGAGGGCATCTCACGTTTTAAATTTTCAGCACTTGTCTTTATGTATCTTGATTACCTTCTCACTAAGCATACTTGGCCCACGAATCCAACTGTTGACAAAGTTCGAACTTTGTTAACGATTGGATTCTTGGGGCAAGTACACTTAATGAGAAGGTAATCAAGGAACATAAAGACAAGTGCTGAAAATTTAAAACGTGTGATGTCCTTTTGCTTGTGAGTCTTTTCGGCCCAGTCAGTGGGCAACTTGTATTATTTTATATCTAACTTTTGAGAGTTATTCATATTTTTGTGTAAGATATTTGACGGCATTGCCTATTTAACTTTTTATTTATTCATATTTTTTATCTCTCTGTTGACTGACGACGCTTTAGTCGAAAACCTGACTGCTTGAAACGAAACGCAACAGTTTTATTGTTGTTGAATGAGAGAATAAAAGCACTAAAAGTAGTCAACGTGTTAAAAAGCCAGCAATCGCACATTTATATAGTAAAATGCAACGCTTCGGGATTTTTCATCCTGTTGTCAAGCAAAAATATTTTTTTTAGCATATGATAAAAGTCGGAAGAATATACACTTAAATGGTTTCACATTTTCCAAAGCAATAAGGGTTCAAAGTTAAAAAGTGAAGCCCAGTCACCGCAAAAGCTAAGGCAGCGTTGATCGACTTCTCCCTAACGAAGCATGGAAGAAGCAGGGTACTACTTTTTCCCTGCTTCGTTAGGGAGAGGTCGATCAATCCAACCTCAGCTTTTGTGCTGACTGGGCTTCACTTCTTAACTTTGAACTTTTACTGCTTTGGCTTACTTGTCTTTAAAATGTTAAACCATTTAAGTGTATACAGAAGTCCTGAACCAGGTAGGCCTATATGGTATAGCCTCTATACAGTGTATAGGCCTATGGTATAGTTCTATACTACATCCAGAGGAATGTCCTGGGTTCGGGTCCTGGGTTTACTGCGAGTGAACGCCTATTGTGGAAGACATTTGCTACTCCCAGTAGGTGAATATTTTGCACATAGTTTGCTGATTAGTACACCTTAGACCTAATATGGTATAGGTGTACATCGTATAGGCCTATATAGGCCTACCTGGTTCAGGACTTCTGAGACATACTGTATATTCTTTCGATTTTTAGCTCATGCTATAAAAAAAATTTTAGCTTGACAACGGGATGAAAAATCCCGAAACATAGCATTTTACAGTATAAATGTGCACTTGTTGGCTTTTTAACACTTGTAGGAATCCAGTAATGGCTTTTTGTGCTCATTTCGTTAGACTGCATCTTGTGGCGCTATACATACCTTCTACGTTCTAAGTATCCAGCTCCCTGGCAGCGCAATTCAGCATCATCACAAGGTTCCATTTTAACCATGTTTGTATCATACTGTATGGACGTATCTCCTAGTATTGCTTCCACCCTCTGTGACATGCTGTATGCCAGAGCTGGTTCATCTTCTAAAACGAGAGAAAAATCCATCATTTAGTACAGGTGCAATAGAGTTAACCTTATAGGAATACAACCCGCCATTGCCTGAATCATCTGAATATCGCCGGAATATTTGGGGTATACATATTACATACACTTTATAGTATAATATGGTTTTTTGAAAGTAAAGTACATTTACAGTGCAAACAATTGGGAAATTGAAAAAAAATGAGCCAAAAGAGCCAAAAATTGTGTGAGGTGTGTTGTTTCCAAACTTCCCAAAAAAAAGTATAAACTGAAGCAAAACAATTTATATATCCATAGACGAGGGTGGCAGACGGGAAAGCAGTCATTGTGACAGCCAATAAAAACGAAGCAAATCAATGCGATAGGGCAAGCATGTTCATTTTTTTTCACGATAGCAATGAAAAAGGGCGAGCGTGTTCATTCTTTGCATGCTTGCTGCAAAAAGTGGGAACAGCCGTGAACAATCAAAACTAAGGAAATTAATGCGATATGGCGAGCACGTTCATTTTTTTTCACAGAAGCAATGAAAAAGGACGAGCGCGTTCATTCTTTGCAAGGTTGTAATGAAAAAGAGCCGAGCGAGGCAACGTGAAGGGTAATGCTGACATGCATTGTTCAATCAAACTTGCATAGTCTCGCCGGGCAAATCATCGCAGCCGTTGGTTAAAAATCGATAACCGCCCGTTCTTCACCAATAACTATTACGTATTTTCCTGCCAAAAAAATCCGGAAGGCATTTCTTGAAATACGCACTATGTCGATCGTTTGCGTGACCTAGCGACGCCTGCAGTCATACTCAGAAGCCTCGTTAGGACTAATGTAACCTAGCAATAAATTCGGAGCACTGTTTTAGTCTTCTGTACAGCCGTACCGGCTGAGAAGATTATTGCAACGACTTTGTTCGTCTGTCGCTTTTTTCAACTTCGCAACGGTGCCAGATATTGACGGCCATTGTTTACAACGTTAGATTCAGTGTGAGAAGTAAGTTAAATAACATCGCAAATTAAAACATCGTTACTTCTTTATAACTAATAGAATTCTTCGACGTAACTAAATTAAATAATAACATTTGATCGTCGAATTAAAATCCTAAGGTATACGCTCAATAAAAACAAATGGATTTTAACTTCGTTTAAAATAAGTCGCGTCGCATAGTTGCATGAATGATATATAGGCTTACCGCCGAACCAAATTCTCCATTAGACCTACCTGCTACTTACGAAATTAAAACTGCATTTTTAAAATTCGGCCTAAAAATGAAAATTAGGCCTAAAATCATGTTACCATGGCAACGTCTTGTTGCTACGAATCGCTGTTGGCTTCAACATCGTCTCTCTCGTCAGTTCCCTACTACCACTGATCTATATACGCTACGTAGCGTGTTACGTTGTAACAATAACTGTGTGCCTGTAACTGTGTTGCAAAAATGAATAGGCTTACTATACAATCCATATCGCCGTTAGCTGCTACTTACGACATTAAAACTGCTGGTGAAAATTAAGCCTAAAAGCTGACAATTATGCCTAAAATGTAAAATAGGCCTAAAAGCTAACACATTTTTAACCGACAATTGTGATGGCTACTGCTTGTAGATTAGTATGATAGACATAGCTGTTGTAGTGCATGATAGAGGTGTGCGCCTCAACATTAGAAGTGGCGGAACTGTACAGAAGACCGGTGCGACTATAGGCAGTTGCTGTAGCCGCTTGTTTGTAATTTATTTCGCTCCACTATACTACGTATTTAATTGTTTTTACTTACTCTTGCAATTTTATAAAAATGTTTTATCAATTAGCTCTCACCCACAAAGATCTCTAGACAAACTGTTTCGCCCTTGTTTGGGCTCGTCAGAATACTTTGTTGATGAGAGCTAGGCTAGGCTTGCTAGGGCAAATGACAAGGGCGAAACGAATACGGTTTCAGCAAGCAAAATAGCAGAAACTTCTGCTTGTCATTTGCCCTAGCAAGCGTAGCCTAGCTCTCATCCACAAAGTATTCTCTACTGACGAGCCCAAACAAGGGCGAAATGGTCTGTCTAGAGATCTTTGTGGGCGAGAGC
>JAHWFP010003530.1:27528-40525 GCA_023313725.1 Lithobius niger
TGTCAACCATTCAGTAGAATGGATCCCCAAACAAGCAGAAGTTTCTGCTATTTCGCTTGCTGAAACCGTATTCGTTTTGCCCTTGTCATTTTATAAAAAGTCTGAATATGTGTTAAATTTACTATAATTTAGTATTATGGAATTGTTTAAAAGTAAAAATATTTGGAGGTGTGTGCCAATGAGACATTCTTAAATAGCGGCGAATATCAATTTGTTTCCCAGCGGCCGTAGTAGAAATGCGACGCACCGATATTTGGAGGACGGCAGCGACTTTCAAAAAATTATTTAACTCTGCGTAATTAGTGCGTAGAATAATGAAAAATGACGAGAAATCTCTAACTAAATACCCGCGAGCTATTGGAAACAAAGATGAAAGTGACCCATGGGTCACATTCTTATCGTGGGTCAAGTGGTTCATTGGTCAAGGTTGGCGCTAATGACCAAGTTGTCGACGCGCCATTAAGCCTCAATCCCCCCCCCCCCTCATTGGTCAAGATCGTTCACCCAACAGCCGACGATAATCTTACGATAATTAGTAGTCTTACTATACTCTTTAACCCATAATCGCCTAGATACGAGCGTACGTCTTCAACGTATAACAGCGAAAAACTAAGTCCCAGCGCGAGCTTTGTGAGGGGTCCCCGGGGACCCCGAGCAAAGCGGGTAGTCACAGCCCAGTGGTCAGCGTCGTCGGCTCCAAACCAAGAGAATGCCGGTTCGAATCCGAGAACCGACCCAAGTACCATCTAAAAAAAAGGGTCTGAAAGTTCTTTCAGACGGTTATGGGTTATTGGTCGCAATCAATTATTTTCTCAACCCTCAGTTAAAAATGTTTCTCATCTATACTCTTTCGAAAATAGTTTCCTGGCTAAAAACCCAAAATAAAGGCCCGGGGGAGGGGGGGGGGGGCACAGAAATGCTTCTTTTTCATTTATGTTATTTTTAATAAAACAAAAGCTTTAATTGGAAGGTTTCCCAAAGGACCTACAAAAAGGTCGTCGTAGAGACAAGCTGGGAGAAAAGGGCTAGAAAGGCCACGTTTAAAAAAGAAGGTTGGTAATACGTTATTACCAACCTTTTTTTAACGTAGGCCTGATAACGCATAAATGGTAAAGATGGACAATCTTTAATGAAAGCTGGAGTGTGTGTGTGGGAGTGGGGGGGAAAAGGAGACCCTTTATATACCTGTGTTTATCACCAACCTTTTTTTTAAAGTAGGCCTGTCTAGACCTTTTTTCCCCTCCAGAATGTCTTTATGATTACATTTTCTGTGACCTTTATTGGTGGGTCACGTGGGTCGTGGGTCAGGGGTTAGGTGGGTCGTGAGTCGGAAAAAGTGACCTACTTCCATCTCTGATTGGAAATTATCAAATTTTTTTCAACATTCATGTTTTGGCCCATTATACTCACACGTGCTATTTATTGACAGATAATTTATCTCGTGCTTCGTACTTGTGAAATTAATGTCTGCCTAAATAGCACTCGTGGATTTCGAGGGGCAAAACACTCGAGTTGAAAAAGGTTACCGACAATTTCCTTTCGTATAACTTTGTATAGCTGGTAATGAGTAAGAGGTTTTCATAAAGACTCTTTAATACAAAAGGAACAATAGAAAACCGTTGTATCCTACAAAATTAAAAAAAAAAATAATTAGAAAATTTGTAACTTTGGTAAGATTTTTTTTTTGTTGCTAGCTGGAGTTGTTAAGTTGCTAATAATTTTTATGCATGTGTTTTTAATCACTCTAAAAAAACATATTTCAGCTGCGAAATGAAAGTGTTATTTAAATCAGGGTTAGGTCCAAACAGTTGTGGGACAATTATAATTACAAGAGGAGGACTAGCAAAGGTTATACAATTTTTGAATTATTTCTTAAAATTTTGGAAAATGACGTCATATTACGGTAGCGCCTAAACTCCTCCTTTAGGCGTGGGAAAAATAAAATTAGGAGTACGATCAGCGTCCATCGCATAATACCCGAAGGACAGTGTGACGTCATGTTAATCAAATACGCAAGCAAGATGGCAGCTGCAGACTCCAATCTGACTCCAATCCATTTCCCTCATTTCCCGCATGGAGAATTGGGAGGGGTTTACACAAATTTAATTGGGGACAAGAAATCGAAAGAAACTATTAGAGACAGACAAATCGTCACTTGTTGGGCATCTCTGCACAGCAAACTTCATAGCTTTGCTTTCACTGTAGGGTTGTCAAAATCCGGGTGAACAGTTCAAATCACAAGTTGCATCATTTGGGTAGGCGTTGGCAGAAAAGATCTACGAGTGACGATTTAATAGGGCAGTGACACGACGTAGTATTATTGTGTATAACTGTATGGTGGAGCCAGTAACTGGGTTAGCTGCAAGGAGCACTGGAGGGAGAAAGGAAGATCGTCTTATTGAGGCCAATGTTATTAGACAGGATTTCTTAAGCCTATAACGCGCGATTTTTGTTGTTGGAGAAAACAACGTTCTTTTAAGCCTAAGAAAGCCGCTCTCAAAGCACTGTCTTGACTAGAAGTGCCGTTTTTTCCGTTACATTTTAATCTAGTGTAACTTGTAGCTATTACATCCAAATGGTGTCTCGTAGCCAATATAACGTCGCATGACGCAACTCTATACTGTACAGACGTGAAGATATCCGGATCACAAAATCCTCGCCCACATTCAGCAAACTTTTTTCCAGGTTTCTTATGTGCTTTCTGCCTGTTTGAATGCCGTCTTGGTTATGGGAATGCTCATATTATTTCTTTTTAAATTGTAAAATGCAGCTAGGTAATTGCATTAACTTAAAGCAGGCAACTTTTGGTCAAACGTACGTAAATAAATGTTGGAAAGACGTTAATATTTTCCTTTTATCTATCCTGTGTGAAACGATTTTTCCTATACGTTCACGCAAATCCACACGTTGTAAAAGCTACTGACACTTCAGATAAAAGAAAATGGTGAGAGGGTATAATTCATGTTAATATACTTACTTAATACCTATTTCCTCTACTTGCTGCTGGATGTCTATTTAACCTAGGCTCTTATTAGATTCTTGGTTTTAAGTGGGGTTTTTTTTGGGAGATACATGTTGAAACTTTCAACACGTTTTGTGAAAAAAAAAATAAACGCAGAAGTCTTTTAGTCACTGTGGATCTATCTAACAGCTGACGTTTATATATATTTTTTATTTTTATTTTTAAATTATTTAATACACTTCGGTAACAATAATTAGCAAAGCCTAAAACATCAGTATAAGAAGTGAGCAGGTTCAAATACCGTTACATGCGTATGCCGATGAATAAATAGACATAAATCGCTGGAAATAATATTAAGGTAAATTGAAAATTAGCCAACAGCGAAAATCATATACTAGAAATAACGTAGTTCAGTAAGCCACCTTTATGCACTTACGTTTCGTCGGAGTGGCATGACCCGGATTCGAGCCGGCTACCCAGTTCACCCCCAGATCACTTGCAGAGCGCCTTAACCACTATGGCCACATCCTCCAGCTTTCATCGTTAACAATACGAAAACAATTAAATTTATTAAAAGTTTTTAAAGACATTCCAGGCACAAAAAACCTGCTACACGTCCCGTCTGAATAGGTTATATTTACCAAGTTAGATTTACAAAATTGGCTTACTAAGTCATTAAGAAAGTCCAGTGTTAGTGGGGTGTGCGTTTCCTGCATTGCTTTAGGTAGAAAATCTTTTTTTCGGTTTAATAGAAAATCTTTTTTCGGTTTCGTAACATGACAACGTATTCGCAGCAGAGAGCATTATTGGTTGTCATCAGTTACCTTAAATTCGTATAATCAGCAATTCTACCATCAAGTCAAATACCAAACTTCACAAGAAAATTTTGTTAATTTCTTAAAGTTCTTTAAAGATATTCCAAGAACAAAAAAAAACCTGCTTCATCGGTTCATACACACATTCTGTCCGAATAGGCTAAAACTATGTTTACAAAGTTAGATTTACAAAATTAGCTTACTAAGTCATTAACCTAACCACCGGGTAGTAACACTCTTACTGACAAAATTTTACACCTAGGCCCTTATTGTCAAAGCTTGCCCGTGTTCTTTCTAGGTTTTGATTGTTAGACCCTTACTCTTTTAACATTTAACATTTTCGGAACGTTTTTGTTTATATGTGCAATCATTTCTTTAAAGTTAACTATTTTTCACATCTTTGTTTGAATATATATTTTATTTATTCGTTTTTACAATTTAAACTTATTTACTGTAATAAAGACTTTCCATTTACTCCTCTTATCTCTTGAAATATTATTCCTAATCGTTGTCGAATCTTTATTTTATTTATTAGTTGTTAACAAAAAGTATTCCTTTTTAACTAAAATTTATTTACTGTAATAAAGTTTTCCGGTTTATCCCTCTTGTCTCTTAAAATCATCTCCCTTGAAATATAATTTCCTCGTCTTTGTTACCGTTATTTTATTTACTCACGTATCACAAAAAGTAATCCTTTTTTAATTAAAACTTGTTTACTGTAGTAAAATGTCCCCTTTTATCCCTCTTATATTTTAAAATAATCACCCTTGAAATACTATTTCGTCAGCTTTGTCGAATTTTTGTTTTATTTCTTCGCGTTTTTTAGTATTCCTCAGTTTCAATGAAAAATTTATTTACAGCAAAAAAATTTCCCGCTTTATCCCTCCTATATCTTAAAATAGTCTCCCAATGAAATATTATTTCCTCATCTTTGTTAAATCTACATTTTATTTATTCACATTTCGCAGAACGTAATTCCTTTTCAATTAAAACTTATTTACTGTAATAAAATTTCCGCTTTTATCCTTCTTAGGCCTATATCTTAAAATGGTTGCCTTTGGAATATTATTTTCTCATTTTTGTTGAACCTGTATTTTATTTATTCACATTCATATTTCAAAAAGCATTTTTTTCAATTAAAGGGATATACCTCCCAGTGCCATTTTTCTCAATCCTCCACATCAAGTACGGCCCCAAATGCCTATTTACTCACCGTTAGTCTTTACCTAACTAAAAAGTCTTTTTTAAATGTCTAGGAGATTTTCTGTTGAATATAATGGAACTTTATTTACGAACGACCCGTTAGTATATGATGCTTTGCGCGCTTACGATAACCATGACGTTTCATCTGTGTGTGTGTGTGCGTGTACTAATTTGCTAATAATTACTACCAGATCAAAAATTTAAAAGTGTAATGCGGTAAATATTAAAAATTAATTATTCCAATAGATCTCCGAAGCAAAACTGTAAAACACTAACCTAAACTTATAAATTGTAATGTTAAAATACAAGAATAATTCCTGTTTGTGACGACACGATTAATACATTCATGCTGGTTCGTTTATTAGGCACAATGCCAAATGAGACAGCAGCTACGTTGCGAAGAACGCAGCTACAATCTCAGATGACCTTGGTGTTCGTGTATGCGTGGAAGGCGATCAGCGCGAACTGTTATAAGGCAGGCGGAATGTTATGCGGCAGGCCGGGTGTCTCTTTAAAACTTATTTACTGTAATAAACTTTCCCGTTTTATCCGTCTTCTTTCTTAAAATGGTCTCTCTTTTAAGAAGGTTGGATTGGGAGAGGGTCGGGCCGCCCCGGGAATTTACTGCAGAGGATCCTCCCGGGGTGGAGAGAGGCTCTCACACGGGCATATGAGGAATGGCAAGGTGGCCTATGGGGCACTAATGAGCTTCCTCAGCACGGTCATGAGAGAGCTCCGGAAGCTATCGTATTTTTTACGAAATCGAAATGAATTTGAAAAGTTTACCTTTAAAGATGCAATTTTCATGCGAATTCATTTCAGATTATTGAACAACAATTTTTTGTGTGGAAACAATAGCCTCATGTAGTGAGGGCCTGCCACTTCGGGGATGCCAGGGTTCCTGGACAGCCCAATCCGCCAGTGCTCTAAAAAATGGAAGAATAAAATTCGACTGAAAGAGACTGACCGTGAAAAACGGTACAGAATCACCCTTTTGTGCTGTACACTTAAAAATACAGTAAAAGGGTGATACCCTATTTCTGTGCCCCGAGTAAAAAAGTGCTGCGACGTGCGACGTACGTCGCAGAAAATAACCGGTGTCAATTTTTTTTTCTACCATAAGCCACACTTTTTTCGATATATGCGGAAACAACGATAATTTCGCTAAATATTGACCGTTTTTGACGTTCAAATACACCATTTTAACCCTTTTTTCGCCAGCTTTCCAATGGTGCAAACCACAAGTCACTAGCTTCTCCCATTCTGAAGTTATTTATTTAAAAAAAATATATTTAACTTACATTTTTTTTATACAAATGTGACTTGCAAATGCATAAGAAAAAAACTGCAGCTCGCTGATAATTTTAGGACTAATATCATGGAGGAAGGAATTAGGTAGGAGGCGACACAACCCGTTTTTTGCGATGACTGGGCATGGAGGAAGGGGGGGGGGATCTGATGTTACTTTGAAAGCGTGGGCTCGGCACGTCTGATAGGTGAGTTTTGTGAAACTGAGTGACCCTCCTGCAGGATACAGGATTACAAGGAAGTTTTTAAAAATTTTAGTTGCCATGTACGGTATTATTTCTACAAATATTTTTAAAATGTTACTGTGGATAAAGTAATGGGACAAAGTTATAGAAAGGTTTTTTACTGAATTTAATGCTTTTCCATGCTTAAAAAAAATTAAAAATCGTTGCTACAAAGGGCTTGTTTCCTTGAAAAATTCCAACACCGGACTTTTCGTATTTTAGACATGGTATACATTGCCGTTATAGCCAAACTTGTATTGTGCCTCATGCAAATCGTGTACGTAAAAATAGTCCCCTGTCCCTGCCTACAGCCTGTTTTCATTGAGCCACGACAAAACTGACGCCGAGGGTTACAATATAAATTTTTAGTATCAACCATTGATGGGACCAGGGTGGCCTGGTGATTAGCATGACCATCTTACGTGCCAGAGGTCCTGGGTTCGAGTCAGGCACCTCTGGCATTTTCAGCAAGAAAATGGCCTTGAGATGTGTCGTGCTCATGTCGATTGTGGCACGTAAAAGAACCTATTTCAAATGGAACTTAACTAGCAAAATTGTTCCCAGGGTGAGCATCAAACACTAAAAGTAGCAGCCGTTCGTGAACTTGGATTACTTGGCTATACTCCATCAATATTCACCTTTTTCTTTAAAGACAAATACGAAACTGAAACAATACATGCTGAATTCGTTCGAATGAAAGGTAGCCCACGTCAACCACCAGGGTAGTTCTTTCATGACGTTTCTGTCATCGGTTGCGTCATTTCCTCTTCCTGTCTACACTCCCTACAGCGCACATTGCAAAGTTGCAAGAAGTTGTGACT
Organism: Lithobius niger; assembly: GCA_023313725.1. Taxonomy (NCBI): domain Eukaryota; kingdom Metazoa; phylum Arthropoda; class Chilopoda; order Lithobiomorpha; family Lithobiidae; genus Lithobius; species Lithobius niger. The sequence continues at coordinate 34,862 of JAHWFP010003530.1, forward strand.
CCTTTTTTTTTTAAGGTTTTTATTTTTATTTTAACTATTAGGCCTATACCTTAAATAGAAGAACTTAGACCATTTGTCTCTAAACCTAACCTAACCTTTTTTCTTATGCATGTCTTACGTGCGAACTTTTTAATACGATTTGCCCCACACATTTCTTCGAAATTATAACTTAATTTCAATAAGTTCTTAAAATATAAGGACGTAAATCCTAATTTGAATTATAATTCGATTAGCGTAGAGGGCAACTTTATTAATTGTACCTTGCCCTTACATTTTTAAAAACTCCAAGTGAGCACAGAAGGTGGTACTTGCCGCCTTTTCGTTTTGTTAATAATAACAAAACGAATTAAGGCTGCTTTAACGTTAATCAAATATTTTTAAAACCTCACCTGTATTTTGTTGTCGGTATTCGCAATATTCCTTTTTCCTCGCAGCCACCATATTTTCCCACTTCTTTTTAACGTCGTCCACCGACCGCCCATTGTCGCCACTGGCGTTCACTGCAGCCGTGATGTTGTTCCAGATCACGTGCTTCATGAGTTGGGTCACCGATGACGAAAACTTTGCCTTCAGCGTTCCTTTGTTGCTGTTGTACCCATACAACAAAGCTGCTTTCTCCCCTTCCGACCAGTTGGGAGCCCGCCGACGTTTGATCATGTTTACATCGTTATCCTCACAGTCCCCAAAACGCGAATTTCGCCTGCGCCGCGCCATCTTGGGTTTGTTGCTAAGGGCGTCCTCTGGTTGCTACGGCGATGACGAAACTCTGTCCCGCTGATGCCAGCACTTAACGTTAAGTGCTCACTTAAGAGGCTTTCTCGCTCGCTCTGGCAGGGTTCTGCGAACTGGTTTTATAGATCGCTTCGTGCATGGGGCTTTCATATACTGCCCTGCACCCTCACTTCCATCTAATGGGACCTTCCCTACTTAGGGTGCCGGATTGAATTGCACTTAACTAGGAATGGGTAGTCGAGTGAAGCCGCTTTTTGCCACACTAAGGTATCCACAGACCAAAGCCCACAGGCGGCCTACAATATGAAAGAAAACTTAGACAAGGGTGACACGCATTTTTATCCCCTTTGCTGTGGTTTGGGGCAGGAGTGTGGCACCAGTTGTCCACTACACTGTGAGACAAATTTAAGACGATACACTACAAAGACAATACACTACAACAATAGTGGTACATGGTCCAATGTCTGCTATTACCAAAGAGGTATAAAAGCGGTCTTCTCCTCAGCAGCATTATTTTCAGTTACCCACAAATTTTGGCTAAATTGCTGTTAGCCATAAATTTTCTTGCCACCGCCGGCCAACGAGTTCTGCCAACTAAATGGCTAATTTTTGGCTAAATCGATGAAATGAACAAAAAAAATTCACTTTGGTATTAGCTGTACTTTAAAACAACAAAGAAGAGGGACGCGTCTTATGTGTTTTTTTTTTTTTTTCAGTGGCTGGTTGGGGATGGAGGTTACTGAATTTTCAAAAACTTCAAAAATGGACGAATCACTGAAAAGAAATAATCTCCACCCACCCTACCTATTTAACCGACATTATACAAGCTCATTGGGCTTTCCAAATTAATTCCATGTGCTACGTATACGATGTGACAAGTTTGTAAATATCACACATATTCACGTCAACAATCCGAATACAACAGAGTGGCCCAGCTATCCCAAACCTTATTCCTAAGATGCTTAATCGAAACCCGAAGTTAACCGGAATGCATAAATAAGCATGCAATGGCATTACTGAGCTGTGAGTTGCTAGTAAAGAAAAGCTAACAGATTTTCTTAATTTAAGATCAAAGTTAAACTAGAGCCAATTCGCAGGTGACTTCATAATTGCTTCATCCCAAAGCATTTTAACTTCTAAATTTGGGCTGTTGACTAGGCGGTGTGGAACAATAACTCGGAGACTATCGATCATAGTCAATTCTGTCCTCCAATTTATTCCTGTTGTTTTTTTTTCTTTTCGCCATGATCAGAAGTCAAAGAACAAACGAAGAGTTTACGAAAAATCGATTGCAAATTAGTTTTCTATGGCCGATGACCAGGGACGACGCTAGAATCACTTTACTGGGGAGGCGGCAGTGGGGCAGCAATTTTAGCCAGGGGGGCGAACCGAAAAGGCTACTTTTGCGGTACTCCTTCCCCCTCCCCCCCAAAAAAAGAACAAAGTAAAAATAACAATCTTGCAATTCTTTCTCACACCCAACGTTCTTAATTGTTTTCTACACTATTTTTTTTGGAATAGTTTTAAATTCAGCTGAAAAAAAGATGATTTTAGAACTCTCACAGTAACAACTAGGCTCCAATGATGTGACCTTAAGTCCCTGTCGCTGTGAAATAGAAACCAGTATTTTTTTCGTTTATACGTTTGATTTTGATCTGATGGTGGAGGGGGGCGCCCGGGGGGGGGGGGCAAAATTGTAGGGAGCGAGCGCCCCCCCTCGCTCCCCCTTAGCGTCGTCCCTGCCGAAGACCACTCCAACGACATAATGTAGTTACAATCAGACCATTCGTTGTCTTATATTGCAAAGCCAATGAAGTCGAGAGGGATTTTGCTCATAAAGAAAAATAATATGTCTAAAAAAAATACATGTAAATAATAAACGAATAAACTGAAGGGGTCCAACACGGAACAGCATCGCTGGAGTCACGAAGACGCGGCAAACAGTAAGCCACCGCTAAAAAAAAAAAAAAAATGTCCTGACGGTACTACCTTCCACTTAATATTCTGCCGCTTGGGCCTTCAGAAAGCTGAATGGTGGAGCCAGTTTCTGGGTTAGCTGCAAGGTGCACGGGTGGGGAAAAAGAAGAGCGTCTTACTGAAGCCAATGCTATTAGACTGCATTTCTTAGGCCTAAAAGCACGAATTTTGTCGATTTGTTGGTATTTGCTGACATTTTTTTGCAAGTGGAATCTTTATTCTCCAATTACAACTTAAGCAGCATAAGGGATTGGAGAAAACAACTGTTTTTTAAGCCTACGAAATCCACTCTCAAAGCACTGGCTTGACTAGAAGTGCCGTTGTTTAACCCACCATTTCAATCTAGTGCCCCTTGCAGGTATCTCTCTTGTAGCAATATGACGTCACTTGACGCTGCTCTATTGGCCGACAACGTCTATTCTATTCTCCAAAAAAATTACTTTGTGGAAAGGAGATATAACCAAACAAGACTGATCCTGGCATCAGCTAAGAAATCCACAACTTCATAAAACAAGCAAATTTAATTTTCGAAAGGATATTCCCTTTCTTGCTCACCTAAGAACAAAAAGAAACACATACTGACACATACCGAAGATAACCTACTCCTCACCAACACAAATCCAAACCAATACTTACAAAAACACGCAAAAATAACACACATAAACAGTAAAACCATCTTCACATGCCGCCATCTTGTAAAACATACCACTGATCTCTACACATTGACTACTGATCCTGCCACCTCTCCGTATGTACGAAATTTTTAACATTCTATTCTATTCTATTCTGTTAATCTATATGGTACTTAACTGCCTAATTTTCTCTACGAAAAATCGCGATTGCTGCACTGAACACAATGGTGAATTAAAAGCAATTCCGACTCGCTACATTTTTTTACACACCGTGATTCTATATATCCACGTTGCGTCAGTGCGAAAACAGTCTTATTTTTCTTACCCGTGTAATTTTGGTATTTGTATTTTCCCGTTCAGCGAGTGGCGAGCTCTTTATAGTTTCTAAATTAAACCGAACAAATGCCTGCATGTATTCGTTTACGAACTTTTGCACACCCTTCCAAGAACTTTACCTTAACCTTAACATCATTTACTAAATAGCCGCAGTGCCAAAAATGGCCCCTAGGTGGCATACAAGAACAAGCATACCCAAACGTACTTACGAATATTCAAGCACGCTGCCAATATCGTTAACAAATAGTCCTATAACAAAATACAATTGCGATAAATGAAAAGTATAATATAGTCAGTTCCGTATAGGGCAGTGACACGACGTACTATTATTGTGTATAACTCTATGGTGGAGCCAGTAACTGGGTTAGCTGCAAGGAGCACTGGAGGGAGAAAGGACGATCGTCTTGTTGAAGCCAATGCTATTAGACTGGATTTCTTAAGCCTATAACGCGTGATTTTTGTTGTTGGTGAAAACCACGTATCTTTTAAGCCTAAGAAATCCGCTCCCAAAGCATTGTCTTGACTAGAAGTGCCGTTTTTTCCGTTACATTTTAATCTAGTGCACCTTGTAGCTATTACTTCCAAATGGTGTCTCGTAGCCAATATGACGTCACATGACGCTGCTCTATAGTGTAGTACAATAAAGTGCATACAATGAGCATCAGTAATAATTATTTAGTTAGCTTGTTAATGTTTAATATTTTATGAATCCTATATATTAATTTCAATCCCTTTTGAACAAAATGTTCATACCTTTATTTTGCGTAGTTTGTAGCGTCTCAACATGTTTATCTTTGTATAGTCATATATTTCAATTACACGAAAGTGGTTGTAGTTTTGTTAAGTTGGACTGTTCTGCGTCATGTTCTGCGTCTATTACGTATACGTAACGAAAAGAATTTACTGGTAGGACTTTAAATTAACTAAAACAGACTGTTTCAGGGTTAAGAATTACGCTGAGTTTAAGAATTATGTCGCTTAAATAAAAATAATGTACTCGCAAGACTTTCAATAAAGCAAAATGCGAACAATTCTCTGATTGGTATGACTCTAAATTAAGTTTGAAAATTAGCTTTCGGTTTAAAATTCTCTGCCGACGGGGAAAAAATTCTACAATTACGCCAAATTTATTGTTTACGATAATTTTTTTTATGTCGTAGCTCTGTTCCGTGTAGTGTGTCAAGGTCTAAGCCCATCGACTCCAATGAGTTTTCGTGCTAGAACCAAGTTTCTCCTGCATACACTAATTTTGAATTCAGACCCTCTCCATTATATAAATTGCTTTCCCGTACGTCTATCCCGCAGCTACTTCTTTCCCTTTTTTCGTAGGCTTCTCGGAGAAAAGGTCGCTACACGGGGATCAAATGTATGACGTAATAAAAATATTTATTATTTTTACGAAAAACGATAAAAACAGCAGTAAATCATTAAAACGCATCGCCACAGGAAAGAAAGGCGGAGCGTATGTTATTTAGCAGAAGCAAGCCTAAATGCTTGTGAAATAAAAGGATATTATCGTCAAAGAAAATAACTAAAATAAATAAAATCTCTGTACTAACGCGGATGAGTAAAAAGTAAAAAAAAAAATAATAATAACCGTATTGTGTAGCCAAGATTCTTCCTTTGTTAATACACACTAAAAAATATAGAATCTTGTTTTTAGATTGTTAAAAACATACAAGTGTGATACTGTGTTACGGGTAAAGGCTAGGGAGCAAGCTTCGGCCTATTGCAGGTGGGGCAGATTGAAATATCAAGCCTCCAGAAGGTTCCATGACTGATTCGATCTGCTAACAATGACTTGTGTGCGACATTTTATGCTTTTACCTCGATCTGCTAGAATTTGATGGCCAAGCCTCAGGGAGAGTAAAAACCGGGGGAGGTTGGGGGCCCTTGGGGGGGGGGGGGGGCGGAGTAGGTAGTTATACACTGCCAACCTGACTTGTGTATGACTTGGTTTGTTGCACTTTTGTAGTTAGGGGGAGCC
>JAHWFP010003531.1:0-14090 GCA_023313725.1 Lithobius niger
CCCCCGCTTTTGCTTCCCTGCTCCGCATAGCAAAACGAAATATGCAATAAATTCCCAAATCGCATCGTAACGGCTCATTTCCGAAGGCCCGTGTTCACGTGGACGCTTCACAATGTGCCAAATGTCGCTCTATTTCCCCTCTCTACCCTCCCTCCTCTTCATTTCCGCCACCTACCTACCTACCTCCACCCCTTTTTCGACAGTCGGCATCACCAGCGTTCACTTTCATACACAACTGCCCACTTTCTTGTGCCCTCCTCCCCCTCCACTCCCCATCCACACCCAATTCTTGCCGTATTCAAATCGCCTTCATTTTTTTTTTGCCTGTTTCCATTCCACACACACAAAAAAAGCACCCTTTTTTTTTATGTCTTCACGCCCCGTTTTTCATACTGATGTCCCTCCCCAATCCCCCAGCCCCCTAGTCTTAAATATTCAACTGTGGCCGTCAAATCCATGCAAAAACATGTTGATTTTGCCGAGTTTTTGACCGTCGTTCGGCCAACCACAAGAAGAGAGAAATTTATTTCGACAACTAACTCACCATCGAAAACGAATTGTGAGATGTGATTCGTTCCTCTTTGTTGCCTATTATATCGAGTTCGTAAATAAGCCGATGCGGCGAGCAGCGAACGTTTTTCACGTTCGACGTTCTGTTGACGTTGGATTGGGGGGCCTGTCCAACGTTTCATGCCGTTCTTTGGCGTGTAGAAGCACTCCCCTGTATCGCACGTTGTAAACTTTAAAATTGTGGCTTCTGTGCCATTTATGCTTTTCAAAATGTCTATGTATTTTTTGTATGAGGTCCATTTCAAATGATACGATTGCTCCTCCATTCGGCCTCGGTTGAGAAATAAAAAATGTTCCTCTCTGCTTCATGGTCGTTTCAATACTACGGCTAGCGAATTAACACCTGCGTGGACGAATCGCAGCAGATGTGATATTTCCCCCCCACTTAGTTAACAGGTGAAAACCTACAGTGCTTGATTTTTAACGTGCAATTTACGCAAAAGTGAAAATGGTCACTCATTCCGGGAACTTACCGCATGCGGTCACGACTCAGCACGTGTGTCGGAACATGGACAGAATTATCTTGGAGACAACTCCTTTACACCGGTCCTTGTACGACGTAGTTCGTATTCACCCAAAAACCAAAACTGGTTTAAGAGAAGCCACCAACTTTCCGAAAGGGTCGGCCTTTGAAGGTAGTGATACAGTTCAACCATGTCTTATGGCTCCACAATTGCGCCAAACTTAAAGACAAGGCTTTGCGAACACTTAACATCTTACGGGTTCTGTCGGGCACTTCATGGTCTTAAGATTGCACAGCCCCGTTGCACCTCTACCGAGCTCCTTATTCTCAGCAAACTTGATTATGCATGCCTGGTCCATGGTTCGGCTAGTGACTCGACTCTCCAAATGGTGGAAACGGTGCACCACAGTGGCTTATGTCTGGCGAAAGGGGCGTTTCGGACCAGCCTCTATGCTGAAACTTCAGAGCCACCTTTGGCATTTCGCTGGCAGCAGTTAGCCATTCAGTATGCCGTGCGATTACGTGCTGTGCGATGCAGTCCAGCTTGGTCCATAGTTTTTGAGCCAGACTTGCGGGGAGGCAGACACGGGGTTGGTAAGGGTGATTTCCACGATAGGCTTCTGTAGTACTGTCGGGAGGTGGCCTTTGAAATGCCCCGCATCTTGAGACTTGAGGATATGCCAGTGGTCCCTTGGCATGTCCCAAGTGGCAATCTGTCTGGTAACCCTCCCAAACGTTTCCACTCTACCAGCAAGGTACTTGCACGAGTTCCTGCGGCTGTGTTATCAGATGTCAGATATCGGCAGCTTTTCTTGGATGGGTCGAAGTCAGATATTGGCGTGGCATGTGCTGTGTGCACGAGGGAGTGACTGTTTCCCATCGCCTTCCATCAGGCTATTCTGTGTTTTTGGCGGAGTTTCTGGCACTCAGTCTCGCTGTTAAATGAATCCTTGGCCTACGGGGCCGCGCATTTTATCATCTTTAATAGTTCCGTGAGTGCCTTGGAGTCCTTGGCGACGTACAACCCTCGGAATCCCTTGACACAGCGAATCCACGCTGTGCTTTTCCGCCCAGCGGGAAACCGATTATCTGCTGGATCCCGGGCCATGTTGGGATAGCTGCGAATGAGCACGCTGATCTGCAGTGAAACGGGCCCTTTCTGGTCCCCTCGATAGGGATCTGTGCCTTGTTCCAGCAGATGCCTTTCCAGCTGTACGACTGAGATTACTCACTGCTTGGCAAGCTTTGTGGGACAAACATGATGGCAATAAGTTGCGGGCTATTAAAGGCACTCTCCAGGAATGGCACTCGGCTTGTCGCCGCAATCACCAGAAAAAGGTGGTGTTAGCCTGTTTAAGTATTGGTCACACCTACCTTACTCACTGCTTCCTTTTTAAGGGGGTTATCCCTCCTGAATGTCATTAGCGTTGCCACCCACTCACGTTCCATAACGTTCTTGTCAATTGTCACCGTCTTGATGGTATTCGTCGCCCTTTACACCTTCCACAAGACATTGCGTGTCAATTTAGGTGTTGATATATGATGAGATTTAGATTTGGTGTTTGTTAACATTTCTGTAATGTGTGGTGTAGTGGTAACCCAGGCTACTGCACTGTGACTGAGGTTAGCGCTAATGTGTTAGCTGTCGACGCGTCTTTAAATTTTTAGCCCCCCCCCCCCCCAGGAAAAGGTCACATTTATCCATAGACGTCAGCTATATTTGAGACAAACTTTAGCCACATTTATCCATATATGAACCACAATAGCCATATTTGAACCAGATTTAGCAATATTTGAGCTACATGTGCCATACTTGAGCCACATTTATCTACGTTTGAGCCATACTTGAGCCACGTTTACCCATATTTGAGCCACACTCAGCCAAGTGTGTAAGTTGAACCATCAAGTGTTATCACCGCGTAACGGATCACACTCACTCGAAGACAAAAGAAGACATTCGACCGTCTGGTACTCGAGAAACCAGAACTTTCGGTTCACCAGCCGGGCACTGAACCAGTTGCGCTGCTGGTGTGGAGCTTCCCGCCGTTATACACCAGTGACCTTACAGGGACATTTATACAAGGAAGGAAAGCAATTCAGTTCTTGGTGTAGTGGGTTTGTTTTACGCTATTGCAAAACATTTGACTGGCAACTATCATATTAATGATAGCGACACTAGAATTGTACATCACGTATACGTTGAAAAAAAATTATGTTGAAAAATGTGAAAAATACGAGTGTTTGATATGAAAAAAAGGCAAAACGCACAAACGAAGTAAAAAACAGCAGTCCAATTATCTGCTCAAATTTTGGGCCCGGAATTACGTAGGCATGTCTGTGGTTAGAACACGGGGAAAAAAAATTGGTTGATTTTATGGGCGTCGCTTTGAATTTGCTTTCCCTCGCTTGAGTGAAATAGCAAAGAAATTACAATTAGTTTTACAATGGGATAAGAAAAAAATTATTACATAATTGTGAAACTGGTACGATATATGAAAACGAAGAAATAGACACAAAAATGAAAAGCAGGTATGTGGAAAATGTGATACAAATGTAAAGCGGATGTGTGAAAAATGTGGAAAAAAGTGGGAATGTGAAAAACATCTGCTGCTCCTAGCAGCACCCCAGAAGTAGGTATCCCTATTTAGCTCTGCTTCCACTCAGCAAGCCGTGTGTCTAATTTTATATTGCAGAATATTTCGTAAACATTTCGTGAATTTTTTTAGTCTTCGCTTCTTTTTACTGTTTTTATTTCACAATTTATTTCAACAACATTCTATTACTTTCTTCTGTGAAAGGCCAAAAAAAAAAAAAGAAAGAAAAGCTGACAACAACACCATAACGCTTTAGTGTGCAAAAGTTCACATTACACGAGTCACCGTCCGTCGTCTTCTTTATATTTATTACGACTTTCTTATCGTCTTTATATCGCAAACTGGTGCATATTACTGTCAAGTTGGCATTGTGTATGTCGTTTAGGGTCACGGAAAGTTCACAATGAAGGTGAGAAAAATGTGGAGCAGCAGTCCTACTCACGCACGCGCTCAAGCGTAGGTAGGCCGCGTGGCGAGATGGCAACAACACCTGTGTAAGAGAGCTTTTTTAAAGTCACGAAATATTTTTTGAGCTTTTGTGATGTAATCCCATGAACCTTGAAGATGACCGGACAGGTAGTACGTTTTCAATACAGAAATAAATCTTTTTAAAAATTGTCAGCGAATTTCTCAAATTTGTAATGAAGATATTTTGTTCACTAAAGAAATTGATAGGAATTAGTGTACACACACTCGAAAAATGACAAACTTATCGTTTCTGTGGACCTTAAAAGGACGTACCTCCTCACTATACTGCAACATCCTGCTCGAAATAGCTTTTGCAACATTCCCGTAGGTTAGAGTGAACGTAGCAATCCCGTTTCTCACTATAGGGGATAAGTAGGAAAATGAATTCCGTTGCAACATTTACGCACGTCTGAACTAATACAGGAATGCCAACCGGGGAGGAATGTACCTTTAACAGGGACGACGCTAGAATCACTTCAGTGGGGAGGCGACAGTTGGGCAGCAATTTTAGCCAGGGGGCGAATCGAAAAACGCTATTTTTACGGTCCCCCCCCCCCCTCCAAAAAAAAAGTAAAAATAACACACTTGCAATTCTTTCTCATCACGCCAAACGTTCTTGACTGTTTTCTACACTATTATTTTTTTATAAACCCAGCTGAAAAAAAGATGATTTTACAACTCTCACAGTAAAACCTAGGCTCTATTGATGTGACCTAAAGCCCTCTATTCCTGTCGCTGTGAAAGAAACTAACGTAGTTTTCTTAATACGTTACCAGAATTTTCTTCGTTTATACGTCTGATTTTGATCTGATGGTGGGGGGGGGGGGGGGGGGGCGGTGGGGGCGGCCACTTAGGGGGGCGGGCACCCCCCCCCTTAGCCCCGTCCCTGACCTTTAACTTTGTAAGATTTTATGTGATAAATCTAGACGCATGCTAGTGTGTTGCCGCCAAGTTGGGCGATGACATCCAGCAGTAGACCAGTAGATATCCGATAATCACCTACTTAAAAGGCCATACCTTCTAAATAATTTCGAGCATCCTGCTATAGAAATAGCTTTTGCGACATTTGTATGGGTTAGAGTTAAGTTAATGTCGCTATCTCGTTTCTCACGAGGAGAAAAATAGGAAAATGGAATGCCTTTGCAACATGCTCACGTCTGAACTAATGTTCCCAAACTGAGCCGTTACAGGAAAGCCAATGGGGAGGAATGTACCTTTAATTTTTGTTGCAGTATACATTGTTATTGACCGAACGAAGAGAGGCCTTAGTACTCGACTGAAAAATTTGATTTTGCTTGTCTGTTTGCTGAGTGAGTAATTTGGGCAGTTTGAAACACGATAGCGATCGCAATTTTGTCCTGATCTGGTTGAAATTCCATGACACGGGAGTTTCGGTGCAGCAAATTGTCGAGGTCGAAGTTGAAATTGTTTCCTCAAATATCTTAGGGGAAAGGGGCCGAAATTACCGTGCTAGCAACCATCCAGCGTGTGCAAAAATGGGGGTTGAAGAAACTTAAGAATGTGATGCATGGTCGGTCGTACAATCAACCACATATGTATATCGACAAACGCTTTTTTACGGGGTGATGCTCTTCCTGAAGACACAGGATAGAGGGAGAGGGAGCTGGAATTGAACCAGGGACGTCTAGCCTATAAGACCGTCGTTCTAGCCGTTGAGTCGACCTGACGTCCAAAGCACAGTCGTAAAGTGTTATTCATCAACATATAGCCTGTCGCTTAACTATAAGTTAATTTTAAAACGTGTTTGGTAGAAGTAATTCTGTTGCATGCAGTCGGAGGGTTACGTGCACCCCACGCGAAATTAGAAGTTCATGTGCTTCGTTGGAACTTCGTTCGATGATTCGATCTCACCCTTGTTGGAGCCAATTTGGCTCTAACAGCCGGGAAGCGAGAGCCGCAGCATCATGAGGTGAAGCACACTATGCTTAAACGTTACCGGTAGGTGACAGAACACCTTGATGGTGCATCAAGACCTATTGGAGAAGTAAACGGCAGTGAGTTCGGCCACTTTAAGCAATTAATGTTGATTTATTTTCCTGTCGCTTGCAAATCATCCCTTTATTTACTTTGGAGTGATTTTTAGCCGGCGGGCGGATGTATCTAGAAGGGCGTGGTCGACATCGTGATTTTCGTTCGTCTTTCTACAAAATAAAAAAAAATCTAGGACACGAAGAAGATGATATTCTTGATCCGGTTTTAGGCCGTGTTTGTGTGTGGGTTTTTTTTTTCTCTCATTAAAATGGTTTAAATGGTTGCAAAATTTTGATGCGTTTGGTTACGTAACACACTCCGCGCCATGTATACCCAGCATCCCTGAACTCGATTCCATCGACGTGGTCAGGTTGACTTGCTAACGTTAGAACAAAAAAAAACCGTCATTAATGAAATCAATAAGCAAAGTCTTCTTGGCTACCGAAAAATAATATTTTCTTTTTATATTGGCTTGAGCTTTCAAGACATGATTTAAATTTATTAGCGCCCTTGATGAGGCTATATGGTAGTGTTTTTTAAGGTCCTGTGTTAATATAGTGTATATTTAGTTGACAACCTTTGATATTGGTTTTCCAGTAATAAAAAAAAATGGATTTCATCAATTTGGACCAAAAAAATCTGATATCTACGCCAAAACAAACTTCTTAAGAATTCCCGCCAAGCTTTTCGGCCATGGGAAGTCGTGATATCAAACGCCAAGCTCTTTAGCCAAACTAATCCCACCGACTAATACTGCAAACATTAAATGAAATAATTGAAAATTGCGCAGTAAGCAATTTTCATATATTTCATTTAACCTTCGAACTATTACTCCGTGGGATTAGTTTGGCGAAAGAGCTTGGCGTTTGATATCACGACTTCCCACGGCCGAAAAGCTTGGCGGGAATCCTTAACAAGTTTTGTTTTGGGGTAGATATTGGTTTTCAAGTGCTTTTGTGCTATTGGTTTATAACCCGAACCAGATCCCGTTTTAACTGTACACTTGGCATACGTTCTGTTTAAGAGAATTACATTGGCTGATAAGAGTAAAAAAATGCAAACTTTTGTAATAATGCCTAAATAAATGTAATTGTGAGCCGAAACATTTGTTACACCTTACCGAAAGAATTAACTTAATAATTACAATACTATAGATGGGGAAAAAAGAGTCGACTTTTACCCTAAGTACCGCTGTGGACAGAAATTAGACTTAAATTTGAATCTGTAAACCCTCCCGTGCTTTATCTGTACTTCACAAATTTGCTTCCTCTATCCAATGATTTTCTGTTATATACATTTTCATTTCCTTCCACGATTGTTAAAGTGTGCGCGGCCTATCTTGAGTTCGCCGCAGAACGACACAGATAATCGATTATACGTTTTTGGCAGCAGAGTGCCTTGTTGATATCCAAGATGGTTACAAAAACAATGGCGGCCGTCGATTAAAGTCGCCCCCTCCAGGAAGACGGAGCCGATCATAAAATACTTACAGGATTCGCGACGCCGCGCACACAATAGTGTCTTAATGTTTCATTAATTCATCAGGTATTTTGTCAAATTGCTACGGGGTTGTGAATTTTTCAGTCTCAAAGGTGAAAGGCTGGAAATAATCCAAAGCGAAAATCATACACTAGCAATCCGGTACGATACACTTATATGTATTCTTCCTAAACGTTTCAGCTTTACCCGACGACATTTGTTTATTTTTCACATCGAAGCAATTATTACACAATACGCATTACGTACTAGTAGAGTGCAGTACAACCGCACCAAAAATATCGGCTTGGTTCAGAAACTTGTTGGGTGTTTCATTGCGTGATTAACATTATTTACCTCTGCTCTAATGCGCTGATTGAATGAGCGAAGCTAACGAAAATTAGTTTTTTGTTAGCCAGTGTCCTCAAAAATGGGATTGAACAAACTTAAGCATGTGAAGCACGGATATATAATAAAACCAAATAAATAAAGAAAATCAAAAGGTAAAGGGTAAACGAAGCAAGCAGTCTGCATTAAAGACTGTCTTTATGAGGAAACATAATACACTAGTCCAAGAAAGAAAGAAAAGACAACTGCCCCGACTGGGACTCGAACCGTCTTCCCGTTTACTAGTCGGGCGCTCTAACCCAGGACTTCCCGTTTACTAGTCGGGCGCTCTAACCACTGCGCTACCGAGGCGGGTACTGGCTACAGGTTCCAGCCGAGCTAAGTAGCTGTTCGATCTGGCTAACCGTGTCGATCTGGCTAATTACGGAATGGCAAATGTGAAAATTATGAATGAGAAAATATATAGACATAAATTTCATCCACAAAAAAAGGAGAGGTGCTGATAAGACCGTGTGACTTTTGTACATTCACAGTCCTATGAAAGTTGTGATATCCTCCACAAAAAAGGAGAGGTGCGTTAAGACCGTGTGATTTTTTGTACATTCACAGTCCTATGAAAGTTGTGATATCCACCCAAAACCAAAACAAGTATAAGAGAAGCCGCCAAATTTCCAAAAAAGGGTCGGACTTTGAAAGTAGTATGCTAAAGTGGACCTCTCGAAATACTTAAAATGTTTTTAAATGCTGGAAATGCAATATGTTGCATGGGATGTTTTTAATTGATTCTGTATACTGTTTTTTTTTCTGTGTGTGTATGTGTGTTTTGTCCTGTCTTTAACATTGAGGGACCGGTGTTAGTGGCATGATTCCCTCATCCCTTCCGGCTCCCATTACCTTTTCTTTTTTGGTAATAAACATTTATTCTCTATCACATCAGACACCTCCTTAACATAAAAAGCAAAAAAATGATCTATTATTCTTGGGTTGAAAGCTTGATTAGATATGGTATTGAAATATATGGATTTGCTGCTAACTGCCACATAAATAGACTGCAAAAACTGCAAAACCGAATCGTAAAAATTCTTTTTAACGAATATGGAAATTTAAAATCTAAACAAATATACAGGAAAACAAAAATACTCAAAATTAAACAACTTAGAGATTTCGTTGTAATTCTAAAAAACTATTTTAACTGTGACCACAAATTAAGCTCAGCAATAAAGAATAATTATTTCAGGAATACCACATATCGATATGAAGTGCCTTTTGCCAAGAACCAATATGGCAAACGAACAAACAAATATAAAATTCCTTCTTTATTTAATGAAATCCCTATTGAACTACTCCAAATTGATGGGAGAACTAAGATTAAAAATAAACTATTCGACTACTTCTTACTTAATCAAGAAATCGATTAAACAATTTTTTTATTAATATAGTTGTATTTACATAGATATATACATAAATGTGGAATGTGCATTTAGTGATTATTATTATTATTATTTTTTGGTTTTGTTTTGTACTTAAACTGTTACATTGTGTTTGTTTTTATTTCTGATTCCTACTATGGATTTATGTTCAAAATAGTACTTGTCAACAAATAATGTGTTCTATATTTGCCTCCATATTATTGTTATCATGAGCCATATATTGTACCTGCCTTATACGGCACACACAAGTTCACCATGAACTTCGAGCCGTCGTAATAAACTTCTTACTTACTTACTTACTTACTATTATTATTATAATGTCATTCAACCGGGAAAAGGCCGTCAAGGTTAATCCTATTAATCGCACCGAATAATTTGGACGTTAAATGAAAACTTGAAGATTGCTACCGCGAGTAGCAATCTTCTAGTTTTTATTTAACTTTCGAACTATTAGTCGGTGCGATTGATTTGGTTAATAGGATTAACCTTGGCGGCCTTTCTCTGGTTGAATGATATTACTACTTTCAAAGGCCAACCCTTTTTGAAAACTTGGCGGCTTCTCTTATACCAGTTTTGGCTTTGAGTGGATTAATTTTAGACTTGTTGGGTGTTATGCAAGTCGTCTCACGCCCACAACGTGATTAATTTGTGTCCGTACGAGAGTACATCCTTTCAAATCGTGCCAAATCTATTCAAGGCACCCTCCTACTTCATCAATCTCGTCAAACCATGCTTAACAGCCACGCTTTACATCCCGTTTTTCCCCAGCTGCACTTTTATTTCCCCAAAACCCGTATATTTTTCGAATTAATTTAGCGTGGAGAATGTTGACTCGAGTTGGGGCAAATAGCCCGAGGCGATGTCGTGTTTGGTCGTCACTCGTTCGTTCATTTTGCCCGAACGCGTTGCTGCTTGGGCATTGCTGCCGTTTGACCCGTCACGACCCTTGACCCCTTCTGCGCATGACCTCCGTGTTGCGCGAGCGGCTTGCATGTGATGTGACGCAACCTTTGCCTGGATACGGAACGGACGGGGCGGACGCACCTGTGTTTGAAGCGAGCGCTCCCAGAGGGAGCTACGATGAATTTTAAAGATGGCGGAATAGTTGCTGAATACATATTACACCGTCCATGAACAAGGCACCTGTGGCCGTGTCTGTTATGGTAAATGCCAAAGAAAATAAATAAATACAAAATGGGAAAAAGAAAAAAAGCCGAAAAACAAAACGCCTACTCGTCAAAAATGTAAAACGGACTCTTCAAAACGACTTTAAAAAGGTTACCCGGGTCTGGAGGTCGTGTCGCCTTGGCCATCGTTGTTCGCCGTGCATGGCAGGAAACGGCCAGTAAATTTCCCAAGACTCTGGGCATCTTGAAAAGTTCAAGCCCAATGTAGTTCTTCGAAAAAGTTACACGTGAAACGTGCTATGCCTTGCTCCTCAGGAATTCACAACTGCTCCTTTTGACCATTACTCAGGCGACCTTGGCAAAAATGTGCTGAATTTCATTTTGTCTCGTGGGTTTTGTTCACGGAATACTTATGTTGTAACTGACTTAAAAGTCATTTTCCTTCACCCCTCGTGGATGCATGGACGTTTGTTGGAGTGTGTATACCAGAAAGGTTTAGACGACAACGGAATGTGGTTTTTTTTTTTTGGAAAACAACTAAGAGATCGTGAGGTAAGAATATGGCTTTATTACGTTCATATGACTGTCGAGGCCTACTCATCTTCTGATGAGTGAATGATCGCACAATACATTCACTGGAGATACTCAAATATTTTGCTGGTTTATTTTGGTGTAGTAGGCGGCCTGGTTGTGCAGAATGCTTGTAATTAAGTGGCCACAGCACGGAGTTTCGAGGGGGCTGGGACACGAACTGGTTAAAGTAGTTTACACCGGATTACTTGTGTGCATGGATTACTAAGGATTGCAAGTGGATCACCAAAAATGCAGTGCTTAACACCGGATTGCCTGTTAATATTGACTTTGATTACCAAGATTGCAAGCTAACATTCTATGGTGTACTTCGGATTACTTACTATAAGCAATGTTTCGGATTACTGGGTAACTACGTGGTAAAGATAGGATTACTGGATTAATACAAGAATTACTGGATTACATGGAAGCTCTGTAGCAGAATCAGAGCGACGCTACGTCGCAGTATGGCTGGCAGTGTTGCAGTACGATTTATCCTGCACTTTCTTCTTTCTTGGTCTTCTTTTTGAGATAATTTTGCCAAAAACTGACCGATTTTGACGTTCAAATACACCATTTTAACCGTTTTTTAGAGAACTTTTATATGGTGCTATTGTCATGACGATAGGGTTTGTCTTTCTCAAGTTGTTTAGTAAAAACAACCTAGAAAGGTGTAGAAAAAAGGTTCTCGCAACAAACTTGTTCATGAACCCAAATGGGCCTAACTCAAAATTTTGCTCAATGAAAAATTCCATCTTCACACCCTACCTACAACCCCCAGACACCTCCCTCTTCCCGCAGACCGTTTTTAGTTTGTAAAAAGTTTGACGCAGACCGGCTGAAAATATTCTGCTTCTGGGTATGGAAGAATTTGGATTACCGCCAGATTACTACTGATTTTCTAAGATTCCTGCGTATCGCATTTCCTCTGATTACCTAGGGATACTGCAGATTACTGAAGATTACTATGGACAGCCTCCGATGGCTATATATAGGTTTACCCAATGATTACCAAGAGATACTGCGGATGACTTGTGGATTATCAAGCGCTTGTACAGCCGATTTCCTGGGTAACTACGAGGTAAACATCGGATTACTGGAAAGGAATATTTAGCGTTACTGGATTACTACGTGGACGATTACTGGATTACCACACGGAATACTCTATAGAATACCTGTATAGATTACTACTGATTTTCTGAGTTTCTGCTGGGAATACTGAGAATTACTGAAGATTTCCGTAGACTGCCTCGGAATTCAAATCCAAATATTAGAACGAATACTGCGGATTACTCATGGATTACCAAGCACTAGTACACTGGATTACCGAAGTTGATAAATGCTGTTTTTTTTACACGAAAGTGCTTCCAAATAAGTTAATTTCAAGGGGGTAGACTTTATATCCGGATGAGTTTCCTTGCCTAGATACGTTGCTACTCCACTATATGGTAGTATTTCGCACGAGATGAGACTAGTCTCTGTCTCGGTCACCTCTCATCTCGTTTTTAGACGAGATCAAGACTGAGACCATCAGGTTAAAATGCGAGATCAGTACTGGACGAGGCGAGACGAGACGTGACTGAAGGCGCGAGGTCTTGGTTGTATTGGACGACCCTTTTTTGCCTGCCTGGATTAAAAAAAAAAGTTGTAATTATTATTTATTCAATTAGCAGAACAAACGTTCGTCTATGCTTCCTGAAAACGATACGCCTTCGTTGTTATCACCTTCACCCAGCTCCGCCTGTTCATTTTTCGACGAAACGTATGGGCATAAAGGTGGCTTACTGTGCCATGTAATTCTAGTGTATACGTACGTTTTTCGATGTTTGGCTTGTTTAAATGTTAACTTCCATTTTTTTTTTAACATACGTCACTTCCCTTTCTCATTCCACACGCAACCCTCAAGCTGCACACACGTTCCTTGTAAGCATTCAGGGCAACGAGCGGCCAACATGGCGGAAACATGAATACAGTTATGTGAGGTGTTTTTAACTCTTTATCCTTTGCATTTTATCTCTGAAGAAGATATCGCTTCAATTTCTCGTTGATACCGAATTATAAGTGTGTTGATTTGTCGCCTGTGCTACTGGCTTAGTGTTTTATTCATACTGCTTCTGCACATTTTACACATTGATGCTGATTAATCTTTGAAGCCGTTATATTCTGACACTCTCGTATTTTATCTAAATTGACACTGCCCATACTTTTGATGTTGTTCATGGTTTTGTTTTGTGGCGGTTTCTTGTTTTGTGTCGAGTTTATCGTGCTTCGAAAAGTTAAAATGACAGCCAAACGAAAGAGCTCACTTTGTAGACTCCAAAATGACAACAGAATGACACTAGGGCGTCATCGGTTACACAGTGACAAAATGGAGCGAAGCGATTACAAACAACCTGCGTTGTATTGGAGACGACATTGTGGCTCATCATTTGGTTTGCGTCATCGCATCTATAGTTTGCGCGGCGTATCTTGAGTCCTGCACTTATTTTGTGATCGGCTACGTCTTCCTGGAGGGGGCGGCTTTAACCGACGGCCGCCATTGTTTTTTATTAACTACTTTGGATATCAACAAGGCACTCTGCGACCAAACACGTATAATCGATTATTTGTGTTCATTCTGGGGCGAACTCAAGATGGGCCGCGGACACTATAGTTTCTTTGTCCACTTGCTTCCATAGCGCGTCGCTGGATGGCGTTGACGGCGGTTTCCAACTGCTGGTGAGCAAATAGGTGAACAGATCACACCACCTGTGCATATTGGTACCTTGTTTATTCCTCAACAACATGTCCGATCTTAAACGTTCTTTCTTAAAACCACAGCTGGGTGTAGCGTTATCAGTGTACAAAATCTGGTGTTGATAAAGTTTATGCAATGGTCACTTCGTGATGCGGATACAAAGCTTGCACTGGAGTAAATTCATAAACGGAGCCCTTCTCGAATTCGGCTTCGCTTCGCTCCAATTTATGTTTAATAAAATGTACGATGTTGTCAAGAAACTGGGAATTGAATACGGGGATCTGAGCCGCGTGATTTCGTGCAAATTTTTTTTTT
>JAHWFP010003532.1:0-22381 GCA_023313725.1 Lithobius niger
GCGATTTAATTGAACTGATCAATAACATTTTTTTTTCTTTCTGCCATCACAGATTTCTGAAGTTATTATCTTAAAAGCCAATAAAATTTTAACAGCGAAATCAGTTCGAGATTTGATGGGGATGATGTTGATAAGTGTTGAGGGTTATGACAATGGAAATGCTAGCTGGAAAAGTGTGGAATTTTGGCAGATCTGGCTGGAAAAGACGGGAATTCACTGACATCGTATATAATTTTGAAAAAAAAATCAAGTTGGAGAGCATCATGATGAAAATATTTGTTTTCTGGAAAAGAGCCTTCGTTCTTGTAAATGTAAACGCACGTGTTTAAACAAAATAAACAGTTTAAACAAAATAAAAATTCGTTTCAGGGCCTACATCAAATTTTCGTTTGTATGATTTTTACTGTTCTGCTTGAATGGTAGCATGGGTTTACAACGATTAAATTAAGTTATATTGATATAGCCAACATTTTCATGATTTCTTTGTAATGGAAACAATGTGATGGGCAGACGATCGCTTACATTTCGCTGGCGCCGCCTTCTTGCTGCGAGAAGCTTACAACCAATCCAGAAAAATGGCATGGAAAATTATGTGTATTTCCTCTATCACATTCTTATGGTACACTAGCAAACTATCCTTACCGTAACTAAGGAAAATAACAAACAGGTGTGAACAGTTGGTAAAAGCATTTATTGTGGCAAATACAATGACTAATATAAGCTCTTACAGGTCATGGATTGGCTGTTGCAATATGGTATAATTACAAGGTACACTTCGTAGAACGAATCAGGAGATGACAACATAAGTACCAGGCTGAGATGTTCGACCAGTGTGTGCATGCAAGGTGCACACAAACCAATTAAGCTGGGAACAGACCAGAAAAACGGATTATGGAATCTGAAAAACCAGAATAAAGACCTGAAAATTGGTTTGTTTACGACGTACGAACCCTGCTTGATTTTACCTTGTGTAATCGGCTTACATCGACGGCAACACGCAATATACGGAGTCAGTGCTCCTTAGTGCACCTTGCTGTCAACAGAGCTGTTGTGCGCATGCTGCTAACCACCGCGTACACACGGGAGTTGGCATAGCGCCCAACAGTCGGGTGCGAGAGTGTCCTATTGTTCGACCCAGTTAGAACCGGATCGCACTGGTTTAGCCGTAATCCTCTGGTTTCGAGGCTAGGACTCGGGCTGCCATATAACATCCCGAGCCCGACCACTCGCTAATTGGTGTTTGGGGTTCGGACTGAACGGTCAGAACCTCTGGAGCCTACAGGGTCAGTCAGAAGAATAAATTCTGGCGGATGCCTAATATGTGGTACTCTGTGTATAGACCCCTAGCTATACAGTAAGGAATGAATTGGAATTGAGTTCTTGAACTCGAAACTTCTCCTACATTCCCTGATGTAGGGTTGTTGTGTGGTTTATCTGATTAAAAAACAAGCTTTAACATATTGGTCAGTCTATCGGAGCTTATATTTTTCTTAAGAACTGAAGTGCTGGAGTAGGGGGGGGGGGAATAAAATTTCAGAAATTCATAATGTCATAGTAAGGAAAAGATGTCTTTTAGCATAACTACGATGCACAAAATATTTTCCGCCTGTTGAGGTCACACGTCTTGGGTTGCCAACAAGGACATTGAAATTTAACATTGTACGTCAATGGGCAGGAAGACGAAAAAGGCAAAAAATATTTAATTTTAACATTATCTCAATTGTTACGCTCAGAGACTAAGTAAACAATACTGTAATTACAGGGAATTTAATTCTTATTCAAAACTGCGGGTGTAATTTAACATAAAAAAAAATGGGCCAAAATGGCATTTCAGCCTATTTTGGCCCATAACCAAATTGATACTTTTCAGCAAAAAAAAAAACCTTGATGTTAGTTTCTCAGAGATCAAATAAGACGATGTTAAAATTAAATATTAGACCAGTAAAATCAAAAACCAAAACTGGTAAAAGGGGCCGCCAAGTCCGAATGGTTTGGCCCTTCAAAGGAGAGATATCAACACACCAAAACATTCGCCAAGTTAATCGCACCGCTTAATAATTCGAAGGTTAAATGAAAACTAGAACATTGCTGCTTTCGGTGCGATTAAGTTGGCGAATGTTTTGGTGTGTTGATATCACTCCTTTAAAGGGCCGAACCATTCGAACTTGGCGGCCCCTTTTACCAGTTTTGTTTTTTGATATGATATTACTCCTATTTTATAAATTGTGTATTGACTCAACTCCACTACCGTGCAGATGTGTAAAAAAGTGCCACGTCAACAAGCAATTGGTTTTCAAGAATTTGCTACTACCTTTTGCCTATAGGCCGAACCATTCTCAACTTGGTCACCTCTTTATAGGATTTTGGTTTGGTTTTAATTAGTTGTAATTTGATTTATTCAGTTAGTTTTGGTGTATTGATATTACTCCTTTGACGGGCCGAACCACTCTCAACTTGGTGGCCTCCTTACTAGTTTTTGGCTTTGTTTATTTTGCTTTGTTTTTACAGTTGGTTTATTTTTCGTGAGATGGACGTGAACACAATTTGTTTGCAACGTTGTTTAGATTTATCCTGATACACTAGTGTGTGTCTATGCACGCACGTCAGTATATACATTCTCATTGTCCGAACTGGCTGACGATGCCGACAATACTAACAATGGTCAGAACAATATTTGCGTACTTACGCACCCTCCCACGCCATCCCCGTTACACCCCTAGGCTACAAACCATAAAAGGTACGCAGTTCGTATGGTACTGCACCCATTCGTCCAATTTCATAGCTGGAAGCCTTTCCGTTATTTCGGTATCGATGAGGAATCACCCTATGGGATTTAACATGGTGATGAGCGGACTAGCTAGCTAGCTAGGTAGTAACTAGTAGTAACACTTTGCAACGTTATTGAGGGTCAGATTTTGCATTGAAAGCAGCTTAGCTGGCATTCCTACACGAGTTAATTTTTGTCAGGTGGTTCATGGCTCTCGATTTCAACACAATTTAAGCTTTTGTACCACATTATTATTTTTCCCCAAGTACGTGAAACGTGCCCAACTCTGCTTCAGGATATAAGACAATGACGCTATGGCGTCGCGCTACAATGGTTTACATCCTCGACGATTGAATTGATGTGATGGTTGTTGCCTAACTTGGCGCGACACACTAGTGCGTGTCTAGATTTTAGTCTTTTTCGTCGTTCCACCCATTGACACTCAATGTCCTTGCGGCAACCCAAGGCGTGACTAAAACAACTTTTCCCCACTACGACATTCTAAATTTCTAAAATTTTATTTTTTTCACCCCATCCAACTGGACAGTATTCAGGATCCATCCTAGCCTATGCAGGAAATAGCAACCAGCTAGGCGAATTTTTATACAATACTCACTTCGGTTTATCGGTCTAAGATCGTTATGATGCTTCATCGAGTGTAGCAAAGTCCTCTATTTACTGTTGGCCTGGGGCTGAGCTTACCTCCTGGCGCCGTTTCACGATGGGCCTTGGTTTGTTGGGACATGGGAACCTCAGATTTTCATCCCCATCGCCCCAGCGTTAACCAACTTGACCACTTAGGCCTGTCATGCGTCTGATTTCCTTGTGCCCTCAGTTTCGGTCAGTTCTGGATCCCTTCCCGCCGCTCTGGCCCCTGGGGTAGTGTGCTGTCGAGTCGAGAAAACTTGACTTTTTTTCGTTACTCGTCTCGGTCGAAACAATCCGTTTGCAAGTCGAGTCCGGTTGCAAGGCGAGATTAGATGAGACAAAATATCAATTGTCTCGGCTTTTTATTTCACAAGCCCAACTGTTTCTTACATTTAGCAGACAGGGTTAGTAGTGTTAGTGTGCCAGCTTTTCCCTCCTTAAAGGCAAAATTATAACGACGGAGAGCCAAAAGCTGTTGTGAGCCATTTTAAAAGGTCAACAGAAACTTCAAATTTAACATAAGAATTAAATTCCAGCACAGCTATGGCTATCTCTGTTCCACGGGAGTCATCAAATTATCACAAAACAACCTTCAAAGTAGGGACTAAACAGATTGTCTTGTCTTCTAATACCCGAGATGAGCCCTGGAACGATTTTAAAAGGTGAATCGAACCTCGAGTTTTGTAGCTGCAGCATGTAGTATTAATTTTTTTTTTCATATGTGTTTAAGAACCTATTTCCGATGTGTGACGCTCGATTTGAGGCTTGTGTGAAAGGAAATATACCGTTGAAATTAGGGCCAAGCCAGCATTTTGCTATCCTGATCAATGATTTGAGCATGAACTGTTGTTTTTCACATAATCTTGAAACGAATTTCGAATTACAGTGAGAATTGTGAGCACAATTTCGATAAATAGTACAAGAACTGGAGAAACGAGCTGTTGTGTGATCGTAGATAACTTAATCAAAGAATTTACTGTGAATATTAAAAAAAAATCACATGCATTTTCTGTGGTTCGAATGCATTTTTTCTACAGGTAGCCTAACTTGTGTTTGACGGTTTTGGCAAGGCAAAGCTAATATTTTACTTCCATGAATAGGCGTACTTATTTTTTTTCTTTTTTCGTATTCTCCCCCCCCCCCCCTCAACACACACCTTTCCCCATGAAAAGTTGTCTAAGCCATTCAAATAAAAGAGAATGCATTGTTATTACTCACGGTAAAAACCGTAAAATCCAAAGATTTTTATTTTTTTTTGAAAATGGTGAAAATGGTGAAATTTTCTAAAATTCTCACCAACCCTCCCTGAAAATGGTTTAATGCAACGCTGTTACTTAGTGTCATCACAAATTCCAAACTGACGCATTTGGTCTAGAATACTGCTGCAATTTATCGAAGATCATTTGCTATTTCGAATGCACCTGATGAGTTCAATCTAAGAAAACTTCTATCTGATTCTGAGTTTAATTTTTTTTTTGTGATTCCTAGTCGTTAAAAAAAAGCACTTGGAAAAACAAACGTTCGTTGCGGGTATTCCTGTTTTTCATAGCAGCATTGCAAGGAAAAACAAGCTGTAAATGGTACAACAGTTGCTGCTCGCAGTACAATTTGAGAAAACACCAGAATATAAACAACTGAGCCGGATCTAAATTTAAATCTCTTTAAGTGGTACAGTAGCCGAGTCGCTTGCTTCGCTGTACTGAGATACCAAACTCCCAATTTTATTACTGTAAAAAAATAATAATAAAAGAACTTATAGTAAAAATAAAATGCCGTTCTTATTATTCCGATCAAGAACACTCCAGAAATAACAAAAACTACGTTCTAAAAAGATAGGTGCCTTTAAGACACTGTATTGTAGAGAAAAATTTTGTTTGGCAAGCTGGTTTTATTTGCTCACCTCGCTGCAAATCAATTCCCACATTTAAACTACTTACGTAGCGGAAGAGCCAACTGTGGGGAACACGCTACTGTTTTTTTTTCTTTCTATTAATTCGATAATTTTTGACAGCGGCGGGCGTTTCCGAAAAACAGACAGTTACAAACTTGAATTTTTCTTGTTTTAGTTGAAAACTTAGTAACCGATGACTGATTATTATTTCCATTTCAAATTTTACAACGACCATTTATTTTTGTTTTAAATTAATTTCTTTTGAGCCTTAAGCAGAAGCAATTTAATGCTCGTGTGGCTGAACCGGCTCAATTTTGAACATTACCAGACTTTTTTGAGAAGAAGAAATATCTGGTAAGGGGTGGATCCAACCAGGGGATTCGATCTGGGAAACCTCCGATCATCGTAGGGGCCGAAAGACCGTCCAGAATTGGCCAGAATAGTTCCCATAGCCGCTGAAGGAGCATGGTAGCCTCTCACACTACCCTGGCCGGCAGTCCTGGCCGGCCGTCCTGGCAGGGACTATGTCAAGGTCTCCTTTCCAGAGGTTCGACCAGATCAACAAACCTCCAGCAACCAGGCTGAGTTCTCTCACTGCTCAGCCACGATGACCACTACAAATGTTGTACTGAAATTGTTAAAATTGTTGACAATAGCCGAATTATCTCGGACGCTCTCTGGCATTTTCGGGATGAGAAGGGCCCTGTGGTGCCTTGTGCTCATGTCGATTGTGGCATGTCAAAGATCGTGGGGTTTCCGCTTGGATTTCACCACCTAAGTTGTCCCTCTCATCGTCCGCGGGCAGATAACCCAATTTGGGTTCATGCTCCCTGAATACAAACAACAACAACAACAGAATTATCGGCAGCGGCGGCGTACGTGGCGTTTCATATTTGGGCGGCGGCGAGGCGTGGTGGCGCACACATCTAATTCCCTGCGTCGGAGGGCACACCTCGAATAGCAAGGTCCTTTTTTTGCCGTACGTAAAATAAGGAAATATAAACCTACGTACTTCGTGCGGGTTTGGGGCGTAGTCTGCAGTCATGCTTGGTCCCAAGCGGTTCGCAGTGTCGTTAGCCACTGCGTACATCGCATGAAAGCCTGCGTTTGCATCCGGCAGTTTAGCGAAGCAAAGGTATGATGTGCGATTACCATCAAACTACGTTTACGTAAACAGGAATTAATTAGGGCATAATGCATAATGTTGACGCTAACGTGAGACTATGCTCATGCGCGCTAAACCGGAAGTAAGTGTGTTTGTTTATTGGTGGGTTCCTGTCTATCCGAAAACGTCCACCACTTTCTACGCGAACTGTTGGCGTCACTTGAAAATTAGCAGCTAAACGGAAAATTAAAGTAGCACTATCACCAATTGAAAGTTTGCAGAATCTGGCAAGATCTTGCGCCATCTAGCTAGCACATACTTGCACCAAGCGAAGGAATGCACAACGGCATTTCTTTCAGGGTTGTGAAAAACCCTGTTTTTTTTTGAAAAAGTCCAACCCGGGTGGGTTTTTTTCTGGTTTTATTGTTTTTTTTTCGGGTTTTATCGTTATTTTTCGGACTTTATCAGGTTTTATCAAGTTTTGCTGTTTATTTTCTTTTTTAATGTGTGCTGGATATTTTTTTGTCTTTTATGCACTCTGCTCTGTTTCAACTCTGGTTATGAACTCCGTTTGGAATTCGGTTTAGTGAATTTGCAGTTCACTAGGAAATATGATTGTTACGCATCCCTTCATTCATTTTACTCCAGTCTAAGATAAACTAAGTGGTATCTCCCTTTAAACCAAGTATCTGGGTCAGTCAAAGACCATCTGTTGAAAAAATGATCTCCGTAACACCTTTTTTTTTTTAAATTACTAACCCCTAAAAATTGGGGGAAAAAACCACTTACCGGGTTTAATGCCGGGTTTTTTTCACGTGGGTTTTTGTGAAAAAAAAACCAGTGGGTTTTTATTGGGCTGGAGAAAATCGTAACAATCCCGATTTTTTTTTTAACGAAACAACAAGCCACGACCTCCTTAATTCTTGAGTGAAAATTCGGTGCGTCCTCGTGCACCTGAGAGCAAGCTGTTAAGGTTAACATTATCACAGGGTGTCTACTAAAACACTACGTTGAAAATTCCTGACTTTTTCTTGACATTTTTGTACTTTGAGAGTAGCTGCTCCCAGCTAATAATGGTTCTGGAGGAAAACAAGATTTTTTTGAAAAAAAAAACCTGTTGCCTCTACACAGCATTCGCACATTTCCGTTTTCCACCAAAACAACAAAGGTAAGTACATGTCAAGCCAGATTTAGACTCAATACGTAAAACTGCTTTCCGCGACACGCAATAAGAGTGTAAAAATTTGTCCTAATCCGTAAAAAAAAAATTATCAAAATATTACAAATAAAACGTCTCTGCTGACAGATTCAGCTATAATCGGTCTTGATAATTCACTATATTATTATGTGAGAAGCACTTCTAAACGCATAATGTAGTAAAATGTGTCTGATAAACAGCACGTGGTTGCTCAGATATAGGCCTAATTTCCCCTACTAGGACTAACAAACAAAAACCGAATCAGAATTAACAGATTCTACGTGTTACCCAAGTGTAGTTCGAATTATTAGTTTACCCAACATTAGCCTGTTTAAGAGAAAATAATATCGCCCTCACTTACCAGCGTTGAAATTTCTGACCTAACATCCAATTTTCTGACTTTTTCCTGACTAATAGAAACCCTGTATCACTGCCGCTAGATGGTTTTTCAATCGCGATAGTACCACTTTAATCGCACCAAACTTTCACTCAATAATTAAGGAAGTTCGGGGCTTGTTTGTTTCGTAAAAAGGAATGACATTGTGCATTCCTTCGCTTTATACAAACAAGTGCTAGATAGCACTATATTTACGCTAGATATTGCTAGATTCTGCCTAATTTCAATCGGTGATAGTGCCACTTTAACGTTTTCACGTTGAAAAAAATATCCTTCTTCGAGT
The DNA here is from genome assembly GCA_023313725.1 of Lithobius niger. Lineage (NCBI taxonomy): Eukaryota > Metazoa > Arthropoda > Chilopoda > Lithobiomorpha > Lithobiidae > Lithobius > Lithobius niger. Next base: position 8,290 of record JAHWFP010003532.1, read on the forward strand.
TCACGCGAGTCTTATTTTTTGGCATTGCACTAGAACACACGTCAGGCACACTGCTCACGTAATGAAGCGCTACCAAACGGCCTGTGAGTTCTCCATCCTCGTCATATATTTTTACCCCAAACCGGAAGTTGAACGGTATTCCAATGCTGCTACGAGCTTTAAAAATAGTCGAGGAGAGTCTAGAAAGTTTTTAATCGGCGGGATTAGCTTGGCGGTTGTTCGTTGGTGGGGTTGATATCTCTTCTTTCTGAGGGTAACACTTTACGGCAGCCATTTTTATTCTGATATCACTACTTTGATTGGCTGAGATTTGCGGGTTCTTTCACCATTGTGGATTTTGTTTATGATTCTTTATTCCTGACGATCTAAATGATCGAGTTAATAAAAATATATATGCGTTTCATTTTTATACCGCAATATAAGTTTTCTAGAAGCGCGCCCATCAAGTTCAAATTGTTGGAGTTTCACGGCGTCTAATTCTTGGCGTCCGATTGCATTTTGGAACATTTGATACATTTGGCATTCTGTTTAATTCAGGTTATTCTGTTTTATGTTTGTTCTGTGTTAATTGTTGAGACTGGACGCATGGCTTCGGGCCACTATGCCCTCAGTAAATTTAATTCAGGACTTTGTCAGTGTTTGGGCGAAAGCTAGCTACTGCTTCCCTTACCCGAGACATTAAACCGGCGTTTTCTGGTATTGAATAGTAAATAATAATGCGACAGAAAGCTTTGAAAACTGTATAGATCGACGGGGTTTACCGAGTACACCAAGAAAGCCCTGTTTCAGAGCTGTGCATAAAGGATTTCAATACGAAAAAAGTATCTCAACATCGTTGATTTCATGCTAGCTACTACCAGTAATACTACCGGCTAATTCCACTCCGATAAATCTGTAACAAAGATCAAACGCCACCATAAATTACGTGATAAAAATAGCAGACACCTTTTCGACGATGCAGAGTAATTGAGATGTTCATTATTATATTGTCATTCACTTCCCATATTTCCTTGGAAACAAGTGTTGTTCCCGCTCTTTACTTATCGCACGCAAGTGTCATGGCAACCGCCACTTAGACGGCCTTTTCGCTTGTTGATGGCTTGTTGTTTGCTTGTCACATACTGTTTTGTCTTTTTAGCTTGTTGATCATAGCTTGTTGTGTGCGTACTCCATACTATTTTGTCGTTAATCCCAGACGGAAGTTTTGGGTTACCCCCAAATTTATTCAGCATCACATTTAGTGGACCATCCAGCAGTCAAGTCATTTGAGTAAGGACAAACAGCAAGGGCCTCAATGCAGAACCCTGCGGTACTCCACTAATAACTGGAAGTTCGTTCGAAAATGTGTTATCAACCGCAACACGCGTTTCGCGGTGTTTGTAAATGAAATCCACAGCCAAGAAGAAATTAAGTATTGTGATACGATACGTTGCGCGCAGTGGTTAGTAACTGTTGACAAACCATGGTGGTACAAGCAGGAATGTTATTGATTGAACGACGGATAACCGAGACATAATTTAAAAGAGCATTCCCGGAAACAAACCCTCCGTCCTCCCCCTTTATTGCTAACGGCTTACACGAACACGCATTCCAGGAATGATTGACAGAAACCATTCGCGGGCTAAACTCTTGACAACTATTGGAGTAATTTAATTGTTTTATAATTAATTTTAGTTGATTAGGGGCTACTCGCTGCAACACTAAGCGTGTTATTAAGTTAAAGTCGTTGTTGATACTAAACAGACAAGGCTATAAAATTGTCGAAATTGCCAGGAACAAGCGAATGTCAGCTCTGCCGATGATCGTGTCCACAAGTCGGCAATGCCTGAAAATATCATTGCTGTCTTTTCCGAAACTTTGCGCGTTACGTTTCTGTCAGAACTAACGGGATTTACTTGTGTTTACAGTATGCCCTCATTATTTGAAGAGATTGTTGTGGTCTACTCATATTGTTTGATCCGAAATTGGGCCCGAATTCAGCCCTGCCCAAATTGTGGCAATCAGCGTAAGGGTTTTAGGGCACGTTTATGCAACGATCGGTCGTTGCATCCTCGCAGTTGAAATTTCATCGCCATGTTGTTGCCATGGTAACAACGCTTCGTAAATTAGCTAAACCCGACATCGTTTGAGCAAATGCTTGCAGTCTTATAATTCGTGACAATAAGATAAAGAATTTCTCCTGACGAAACAAATTTTCCAATCGATTCTAAACTCAATTATTGACACCTTTCGTTGCGAGCTGGCAAAGCTAAAACTGCCGCCATCTTTGAATTTCAGATAATTTCTAGCGTCTAGCTGCGAAAATACAAAGGCGAGTCGTTGCGTAAACGCGCCCTTATATAATATACTTCGCCCGGGGATTTGTTTGACCCGTGATTGTTTCCCAGTATTTGCTCGGTGCTGCCTTATCGTTCACTGCAACAGTCAATTTTTCTTTGTGTAAACTCCCCCTTTCCGTCAATCCACTCCCTCCACAAAGCAATATCGTCATCAAATAGTGGCTGTAACATAAGCACTGTCCCACCAACGAGCATTCTCCGTTCAGGCCCCTTCCCACTCCCAGTAGCGTGCGAAAAATAACTGTCCTTCGCACATGACGTCAATTAAGACATGCCTTTGCGATGACCGCGCAGAGCAAATTGTTAGTCAAGGCAACAATGTGCCAATTTTAACTTCTTTTCAGGGCAACAACGTCCCAGTTTCAACTTCAAGCCAAAGAATTGACACACTCGCACGTTTTCATTGTTCCCCTTCCGGGGGTCGTCGTTGCGGTTGCTTCATTTCTGCTGAGACTTTGGTTTATAATGTAAGAAGATAAATTCTTCGCAAGAACGAATAAATGCATTGAATGGGTGAATCCGTGCTGTAATTTTAGCTTCTAGTCCACCGTTAGCACAATGTCATATGAGAGAGAAGCAGCGGGTTTCAGCTTCTAGCGCCATGCCCGTCGATTTAACATCGCCAAAATCTTATTTTACCAAAGCATTATACTAACAAGCTTTAGCTTCCTGCGACGCGCGACAACTGGCGTAGAGTCGGGAGGCAAAACACGCAATTTCTACTCCAGTCCGCCTACCCTCGAGAAACAAAATGTCTTCCTCGTTTTAAGTTCGTTTAAAAGCTAGTTCTTGCGAACTGTCACATGCTTGGACTATTCGCAGCACGAATAGTATTTTTAACACACATTTATTAAATAAAACCCTATAAAGCGTAATTGTTAACGTATGTTTTCCACAAAAGTAAAAACGGACACTACTAGTTCGACAACTGGCCGCAATGGGTCAGGACGAACGCTGGAACAAAGGGTGGAATTGTGTTGGCCACTCCCATTTCATGCCTATCGTTCCTGTTCTTAACAATTTACATGTACGCAAAAACTAAAAATGTTGTTTTTGTAATTTAAGCTGCCAGGTAGCTTTGTTTTTTCTTTCTTTTTTCAATAAGTCGTTTTTAATTTTAATATCGTATCAAAATAAAATCAGGTAAAGAGGCCGTCAAGTAGACAATGGTTCAGCTCTTCGAAGGAGTGATCTTAACAGACTAAAACATTTGCTTAGTTCTGAGGTATTTAAGTTGGTGGGATGGAACTTGGCAAAAGTTTTGGTCTGTTAGACATCACTTATTTGACGGGGCGAACACTTGGCGACCTTTTTACCACGGTAGAATGGAACAGAAATAAAACGGCACACGCAATGAGCTTTTTATGCCCACTTCCCCCCCCCCCACCCGATTTGTAGGAAAAAATGGCTCTCAAGTCTGAATTTAAATGAATTCAAGGATGGAGCGAACACCACAGAGGCTGGAAGAGAGTTCCATAGTTTGTCAACCTTCTCGCAGAGTAAAACGATCCCGTACATTGCCAGTAGTAACATTCTAACAGATTTTGATGGGGTGTTGCTTGGTGTTGGAGGCCGCGAGACAAAATAAACCAGCATTGTTAACGTCGAAAAGATGGTTCAAAATTTTCCAGAATAGTAACAGCATGGTAATAGTAATAGTAACAGAGGTTTCAACAATAGGCGAGGGAAAATGGAAGGGCCGGTAGCCGCTAATATACCAGTTCCAAAAACGAGTAGATCGGCTAATGCCTCATCGCAAAAAAAAATCTTTACGCCAATTTAGTCTAGACTGGGGGACCTCAAGTTTCCACGAGTGACCTCTTGGTACACTCGTAGGTCACTCATGAGGTCATGTATGTGGAATGACGTCACCTCTGTGGAAGCGAGTGTTTACACAGACAAGGGAGAGTTGCTGAAGATATTACCAGCTTTCGTGTTTTTTTATATGATATCACTTCTTTGTTTTTCAATTGCTGTTAAACAATTAGCAGCGATACTTAGAACCAGGGCTTCATTTTATTAGCGATTTTTTTTTTATCGTATCATTTCATCAGAAATATTGTGACAATAAATTGTAGCTGAATGAAATTATTTTGTGGGTCAGGGAAGAAGACAAAAAAGGCGCCACTGACAGATGCGATCACAAGAAAACACTCCAGATTTTAATTTTCAGCCGTATTCAGGCCTTAATCTTTTTTATGATTGCGGCTGAAAATATGACTGCAGCTGACTATTTAAATATGGAGCGTTTTCTTATATTTGTGGGGATTCGCATGTCAGTAGCGCCTTTTTTGAATAAATTGTAGGTCACAACCAATTTTTTTATTGTCGTTGTATTTTTTTTCGTGTCATTCGTCAAATATTCGAGAACCAGAGCTTTATTGAAGATAAGTTAGTGTTGTAATAAATTGTGTATGGTGTACGCGTTAGCAGCCCTAAGGGACTGGTCATTATTTACGTCTGGGTGAGAGGAGGCGGGCGGAGGAATTGAATATGTGGCCTTCAAATTTTCGGTGACTGCCCCCGCCCCTCCTCGTTAGACCATGAAAAAAAAAAAGACTTCCCCATGTGACGTACTCAGGGAGTAGACGATTGAAGTCAAGAAAAATCTTAAAGCCAATTTACTCGTTACTGCATAGCTAGGGGACTATGCACTGAGAACACATATTGGGCATAAAACACAAGTTTAGGAGCTTGGTCTTATCCTGAGCTGAGTCCAGGGAGGCAACCTTTCGAGTTGTCTGCCCCACACCAAGTGCCTTCTCATGGTCCAGGCCCTCGTATTTATACGCGGGGCTGAACAATAGAAATAGCCTGAGGCTTTACATTGCGCAACCGCTAACAGGTAGAAGCCGGCTCTAATGGGTTGACGGAAGTTGACAGGACGCCAAGCAGCTTATGTAACTACAAGGTGCATCCTGAGTGTTGTATTCATGGTGCGCCTTGCTATTCGTAAATAGCGCGTTACACCCAGTCGCCGCCATCCAAGATCGAGAAATATCTGACTCCCGATTCCCCCATCCCCCAATCGCAAAAAGTAACATTTTGTTGTGTCTTTTCAGGTTAGGCGTAGATTACTTCCTCTGAACTAATTAAAAAAACAGCATTTTGCATCGACAGGTTCCTAATTGTGTGGAAAACGAGCCTGACTTAATTCATGTTCTTGAAAACATTCAAAGAATTGTTCTTTAAACCACCTTCGAAACAAGATTTATAATTCATGACGGTAGAATCACTTTTGATGTAAGGCACGCATATAGAGCAGTGACACGACGTAGTATTATTGCATATAACTCTATGCTGGAGCCTTAATGGGTTAGCTGCAAGGGGCACTGCAGAGAGAAACAGAAGGGCGTCATACTGAAGCCGATGCTGTGAAGAGTGATTTCTTAGACCTAAAACGCGCGATTTTTGTTGTTGGAGAAAACAACGTTATTTTAAGCCTAAGAAATCCGCTCTTCCGTTGTTTTTCCCTCCATTTTTATGTAGTGCACCTTGTAGTTATGCCCTCCAAAACCCATACTGGTGCCAAATATGGCGGCAAATGTCACTGCTGTATTGGCACTACTGAGGCAATTCGAGTCGGCATGGCCATGCCCTTCACATCAACTACATGCACCCCTATGGTGCAAAAACCCTTTTAGAAAGTGGTTGTAAAGAACTATTCACCGGATGACACTAGAAATAACGTCAAAATCTTATAAAAACTTACATAATGGGGGGGGGGGGGGGTGCTCCCAGAAGCTACAGCGTTTTTAGAAATTTGACATGGTTTTTGACCTCTTTCCCCTTCTTTGATGGGGTCTAAACCTTATGACCTCCCCCCAAACGCGAGGGCCCAAAAACTCCATAACCCCACCCCCAGATACATAATGACCGATCCCTAACGCTGTGGGGTCACAACAACTATAGTACCCACTGCAATTAATTCCTTTGTGTCTCTGCAAACGCCAATAACAAGTAACAGTATCGTATCTACAGATGGTCGTAAGAAATTACGTACATTCCTACAGTCTCACTACAGATATTTGTACCGGATGTATCACGGCTTGTGTCCCCAGCCTTACCGATTTGTCATTCGCTTTCCACCTGATTTGGAATAGCTGCGGGCGCATGGCCGTTGTGATTGACGTCTTCGTGATTGTTGGCGCAGGTCGCCTGGGTTGACATCACTGATTTTTAAGATAAACCTGGAGGAGATTAATAATTAATGGGTAGGCCTTGTTCGGCGCGCTCGCTTCAGGACATAAAGCTGAGGAAGGCTCCTATTGGCTAACCAATATATTTGTTCATTTATCTTTCCTGTTTCATATTGGTAACACGATTAAAACAAGAGAAGCAACGCCAAAAGCAATTGTGACGGTTTGTTCATCACCTCCACACTTCCAGGTTAAGAAAAGTTCTCCTTTTTTTATTTCTTTATACTTTGGGGATTAAACGTGCCGGACGGTGGCTAGCAACAGCCTTTTGTCCAGCACTACGCTGTCTGTAGATAAAGGTAAAGCTACTATTCAAGCAAAGAATGTCCATCACCTGTATTTATTAACTTGGCTAACACTGCAAATTCCAAAGGTTAGCATTCTTCATTTCCATTGTACATTATTGTAGGCTAGTTTAACCGACTAGTAACAACACAAGAAAAGGAACATACCTTGCAGTTTAATAAACACAAAACATAAAAATGAACTGATTTTGTGATTAAATCGGTTTTTTTTTTTTTAGTTACATTATTCGTTTTTTTTAGCGCACACTATTTTGTTCGATGTTGGATCTACAGTGCACACATTAAAACCTTGGAAATTTGGTCGTGTTTCATTTTCTTCATGTTTAACGTTTTCCTTAAAATTCTATGTTACATGCCTGCGAGAGCCAGGTTTCAAAATACGCGTTTTTCCCATTGGTTTTCCCATGTCAGAAGGTACACAAAAGAAAAAAATTCTCCCCCGCTCCCAATAAAAAAAAATACTGCCACACCGCATCAGACTTTGAGAGGTCAAAAAAATAAAAATAAAAAGCCTCCCCCGCTCGCATCAACTTTTGGTTTGCACACTTATGAGCACCAAAGTATTTATTTTTATCGGCCTTATATATATATTTTTTGGGAGAAAATAAACATTCGACAAGACCCGCCTGGGGGGGCCCCCCCCCACTCTGTGTGAAATTTAGTTCGACGATGCGCTGATACTGTTCATTTTTCTGGAGACTCAGAAAACCAGGAGCGACATAAAAGAGAGCCTGTATGGATCGACGGAGTGACCATGGTAATGTTATCGTATGTTCCATCTCTTTTCCTCAATTGCGACTCCATGCGGCCAAAGGTGAAACGATGGTTGTAACCATTTTCTTGGATAACCCACGTTACAAATACGCTGAATAGGTGTTAACCCAATAGATGGATGCGAAAAAAATTACCACTCATGCTACGATTAGGCCAGGCTAGCGACATCTCCGCGTGCACAGCGTTCCACCTAGGACTATGTATGGTCAACTGTGTTATGTCCTGACGGTGGACTATTGCGTTGATTCCCCCAGCAGACTAACGATGCTAAGACACACTTAATGCAAGCGCAGGAACGGACGCGTTTAATCTGTTGTGAATGCTTATATAACAATTACATTGGTCATGTGACCAAGCAGTGGTCACATGTATATGGTAAGCAATACGTGAACATGGCAGTATGGTGAACACAGGCTAACCACTAGTAGAGATTAGTGCTAGGTTAGGGTTAACATTGAGGAAAGCTACAAGTAATGCTAACTAGTTGTAGTGCCACATGTAACGACGCTACATACTGAGTTTACCGGACAAACAGATTCACGATTTAAGGCGCAGCCGAATATGATACTTCCGTTTTGAGATTATGGGATGGCAGCCGTCATCATGATTGTCATGGAAGGCAGAATGTTGGAGAAACTCAATTCCGACGACTAGGGTAACGAATCTATATGCTATGGACGTGTATGCATTTATTAGCACCTGTTAAAAATTTTGACATTTTACCGCTTTACATTTTCCATTATTTTATTATTTACACGAAGTAGGAATGTTAAAAATTCCGTTTAGTGGTTGGTGGGCATTATTAGTGGTAAAGGGCGCTCAGGGAGGGGTGGAAGGGCTCTTAATAACCAAAATTAAGAGCAACATTTTGTAAAAGTCGGCAACGAAAATATTTATTGAAACTGGACAAATTCTGAAAATTAACTTTTTTGAAATGTTTCAAAGCGGGGGAGGTGGGGTACCAGGAGTCTTAAAGCATTGCAACCTTCTCCTTAGATGACTTAGCTTAAGTTTTGGACCCCCACTTTGAATTCTAATGTTTTTTGCACTTCCCACCGACAAAAAAAAATAAGAGTGGTGGGGTGGGTGATTTGAGTCACAGGATGCGCTGACTGAGTAAGCGCATGCCCAGCAACCACTAAACGAAAATCAGCTTTTATTAGCCAGTGTGCGCAAAAATTTTAAGAAACTTAATTTGGTCGAACATGGAACCTACCTTACCTAACCAGTTTTGCAAACTGACCACTCAATACCATCCGTTTGTATATAGCACGATTTTCAGCTAGTCGTCTTAAATACACAACTTTATGTGATGCTCTTGAAGCTCTTAAATAAGATATATTTCATCCGGATTTATGCCTTAAATGTGCCTGTCACAAAAGCTTACAAAATGTAAAATGTCAACATTTCAAATGTATGAGCATCTATGTTTAATTATCAGCCAGAGCAAGCCGACAGACAACAAACAAAAGTTTGTGTTTCGTGCTTTGTCTGCTCCTTCTTCCGGACAACATTTTACAAAGCACTTTTAACGAAAGTTTGAGTTTTGTTATCTGTAGTTAAATACTGCACTTAATCATAATGTCAGTAACCAATAAATCAAGATATAGGAATGGTATTATCACAAATCCAGAGGCTGAAGGCTAGTTAGTTCAATCATTATAAATTCTGATAACAATCTATGTAAAACTGGCCTCAAAGTTGGTAGAACAGAGAAGCAAATCCATTATTTATCACTAATCAAGCCGCTTTAGCTTTCCAATATGTTTAGTCAAAAGCAGAGTTAAACTGTTTTCCAAAGTGAAGAACACAATAGGTGCAGCGTGTGTACGGCCATTGTTTTGTGTGGTTGAGCGTTCGGTAATACATTGTTAACTCTGACCCCGTTTGTTGTTGAAGATCTTAATTAAACAATAAATGATCGTTAAATAATTATTACATACTAGTAGAAAGCAGAAGCGTGTATGTGGTCACAAAAGCCCGCAAACTACTGGCCTTAATAACTAAGCAGTCCGACCAAGGCTCGTCTCTTCCCCTACTGAGTCACGGATCGTACAAAATCCTTTTTTAACCATATCGGCAGCCTGCTCACCCCCCCCCCCCCCCCCCCGCCACCTCTTTCTCTGCCCTCCCCCGATCTCGGTCTATTCTGCCTGCGCTTTTTTACGCTACTCCTTTCTACTTCTGCGTCACCTCACACACACATCCTCTTTTCCCTACTGGCCGTCTCTGTCCTCCGCTCTCTCACTCTCCCCGAACAATCATGGGTTTCAAATATTCCAACTGTGGCAGGGGAAATAATTACGGCGAATTAATTAGAATTAAGCGTCACTACGCGTAAAACATTTCACCACCACATTACAGTATAATCTCTTCGCCACTCGATTACAGCAGGAGGAATGCAAACCCTTCCCCACCCCGGCCCCCCCCCCCCCCCAAAAGAAAAAATACGGCCCAGCCACGTTGCACCAGTCTCTTCTCTGTTACGCAAGCTGGCCGCCAACTCCAACCCCTCCTTGCCACCACGTAGCGCCAACGCAATTATCAGAGGCGGCAATATTTTTTTTTGTTTGCATTTGTCAGAACAGAGGTAAATGAAAAGTACAAACACGAAGAGCAAACGTGAACTGAAAGAGAACATTGAGCAAAGTTAAGCAACGTCACTCGGCCTTCTCAAGTGTGTGCACCATATCAGAGGTGATAGCACTGAAGTACTTAGTGCACCGAGTGAATTGTACTTAGTCAATATTTCTTGAAAACCACTTTTTTCGTCAATTTTTCTTGATGTGGACCATGAACCCAGCCAAGAATGGCTCGTTATACTATCATAACAATGTCTCGGGTACTAACAATGCAAATCGTTATTGTACAAATATGTTCGACGATTATTCGACAACAATGCGCTAACACTGCCCTGTATTGCAACAATGCCACAGAGGTATTTGACCAGAACCCCAAATGCTTCTCATCGCTTTACTTCCCGCTAGCAAATTATGATGTTAGATTTTACTAGCAGCACCTTCATCAGGACAAGTTGTACATTAAACTTAAAGGTGCTGACATCCATTACACTGATCGATGGTTTTCCTGCATGACACTGTTTTACAACATTCACTCAAACATAGGTAAAAAAAAAAAAGTGCTATTTTTTTCCCCTAGGACGAGCTAAAAATCAGGTGGGGGTAAATCCTAGAAATTCAACCCACATGCAGCATGCACGGGTACAGCTAGTTCACGTAATAATTACGCTATGTTGATCAAACTACTCCTCCACATTCTTGCTACATTCTGCTACTTGATGCTGTTGTTTGTTTTTTTAGGGAATACCAACCCAAACTGGGTTATCTGCCCCACGACGATGAGAGGGACAATTTAGCTGAACTACTTGACCAATCAGAAGGGGCCGTATGAAAAGAGCACCTCTCTGTAGCTATACCTGTAGAATGAACTAAAAACCAGCTTTATTCACCGCATGGAAGAATTTATTTTCATAATGCAAAAAAAGCGTTACTAGTAGTTAATAGTAGTTAGTAGTTAGACAAATATCAACGTTATTCACGTCGTTTTTCAATAAGACGACGTTAAGCTGTGTCACTAACAGTGACTTTTGTGTTGTCAGGTGACCAAACTCTCCCGATCAAACAAGTTTCAAGCTTTTCTGTGGCATGGTTATTTATCCTCAAATGCCTGAAAACAGCCAAACTACCTTAGCTGTAAAGACACAACGTGTCTAGTGGTCGCCATCCTCACTTATATTTTTTCTGGATAGGTGTTATCGTTTATATCTTAGCGGGCGACACACTAGCTTGTGTCTTGATGAATGTTTTTCTTCAGTTTTCGTTATTCTTGGTGCATGTGTTATGTGTTTGCCGCCGTGCCTGACAATTCAAACTTTCGTCAAAATTGATGATTGTTGATGGGTAAAATGAAATAATTCGTGTTTCAGCTAAACGAACGTAGTTTAAAACAAATTAAGCTACGTTGTTAATTTTGAGGGCACGAAATCTGCAGCCTGCACACGACAGAAAGGCTTGTTCTGTTTGTGGGTGCTTGCTTTCAGATCTGAGCTGAATTGTTTCAAAGTGGGCAGCAACAATCACTGCATGCGCGAGCTTTGATACGTCTATAGATGAAAAAAAAATAATACTTTCACAATTTTGCATTTCGAGGAATGTGGCATTGCCGGCGGGCTAAAACTTTGCACTTTGTTGTAGCCAGTGTGTGCAAAATACAAACTAGTTACATTCCCGTGAGGAAATCATCAACCAGTTTGTTGATTTTTAAAACAATTCCTGCCTCATTGCGTATATTTACGTTAACCAAGGGAGGAGCGACTGAAGCATGATGCGCTGACTGAGTGAGCGATGCGAAGGAAAATCAGCGTTTGTTAGCCTGCAATGTGCGCAAAAATTTGATGGAAAAAATTTAGTTTGGTGAAATATGGACATACACATGAGCAACCAAACCGTATACCAATGTTGCAAATGGTTTATCAAACACCACACGTGCTGGTTTCAGCGAGGTGCTGGCTTCCATTATACTGAATGGTGGCTTCCCTGCACGACACTGTTTTGTAACACTCAGTCGAACATAGGTAAATATTCCTAACGCGAATTTTTCCTGGGATGTGCCAAATACCGGGGTGGGGGTAAATTCTGGAAATTCAACCCACCGTGCACGCATGGGTACAGCTGGTAAATGATAATTAAAGAATTTTTAATAATTGAACTAACTGGACAATGACCTCTAGATGACCTGTAGATGACCTCAATGACCTTTAAGCAACTCTTTCGAACGTCTGTCGTGGTAGCTGTCTTGATTGTTTAGCGCAATATCAAATGTAGACAATAATTAAGGGTGCTAAGCCCATTTTCAAAGCCCCTTCGTACTCAGGAATGGGCAGGCAATTGTAGCGCATATTCGATGCTGATGATGGGGTGCAGTTAACGCTCGCTAAAACCCTTTGACCCTTTGATGTTGACCCCTTTCCGTTCAGCTTTCCTGCAGTGCTTGACTCAGTTGGTTGGTTGGTAGTATGCAGTCACCTTTTGAATCCATATGATATCGTTTACTGTCCTGGTTGATTATGGACCAGTCATTAGTTAATGTCTGGGGAGGAGGGGGGGGGCGAAAGAAATAAAAATGTGACCACCACATTTTCGATGGGGGCGAGGGATAATCGTCTAACTGGAAAATCGGCTAATTGGAAGAACGTATACCGTATAACAGTATAACGGAAAGTCGTCTAACAGGAAATTCGAATAATGGAAAATCGTCTAATTTCTCTGCCTCGCTCGCGCTACCGCGCTCGCTGCGGCTACACATATAACATCAGAAACCGCAGTTAGACGTTTATCCAGTTAGACGTTTATCCATTATACGATTATCCATTATACGATATTTCGTTTAGAGGATTTTCCATTATATACGATATTCCGTTTAGACGAATTTCCAGATTTTTTTATTTATGCAGATATTAGACAATTATCCCATTAGACGATTTTCCAGTTAGACGTTCTTCCGACGCCCCTTTTCGGGGCTTTCGATGCCCACCCCTACAAAACCTTGAACAAAATTTTGACCTCTACCGCGGCCCCCCCTCCCCCACGCCACTGTAGGTTAAAATGTGTCCTTCCCCCCAAAATGTCCTTTTTTGTATGCCTACTGAGACTGTCTGCAGATATTTCCTGTAGCCAAATTAAGTAAGTAGCACTCTGCACCGACAAGTTACCAACTAGTTGTAAGGAAAACGTGCCTCGTTTTAACGAAGGGACAAGATGGAGTTAAAAATGTTCTGTCAAACACCGATGTTCCTTACACCCATCTTGTGTCGAGTTTCATTATTCATACAATAACCGTGGTGAATGCAATATTTGCTAGTATGTCCACACTTCTAACATTAGTCCCCTGAAAGACAAGATACCGTTTTCAATTCATTTTTGTGCGTTTGCTATACAAGTGTTCTGCTACAATTTTTCGTACTTTATCGCCAAGTTGAAGTAGGATAACGGTGAGTTATTTTCTGGTTATCTCGGGTAATTTAATCTGGCGATTTCGTTCGGCAAGAAATAGGACGATGGCATTTCGAGAATCTTTGAGAAATTTACCGTCTTACGTCGAGCCGACGAACAAAGTCGTCACCATAAATTATCCACGATAGCCAGAAAAAAAAAACTCGATGCTACAATGTATAATATATTTCGGGAAGGGGGGGAGGTCGGACGAGGTATAGCTGAAAACTGAGTTATCATTTAAATTTTTTAAAAATTTTATTTATTGTAAGTAATGATGCGTAAATCACGTTTTTTTCTGGTAACTGTATGGAAATTATAGCCTGAAATATGACTTTGATTATTTCCATGACGTCAGCTGGGCCCTTTAGGATCGGTTTATGTTGCAATGAAAGCGATGGTGAAAGATGGATTTTTCCTGTGTCGGCTAATTATTTCGTGTTTCCGGTAAAAACTGTACTCTT
>JAHWFP010003534.1:7039-60804 GCA_023313725.1 Lithobius niger
ACCACTCGTATTATTGCATTTTTGAATCGAGTAAAAGACCCACTGAACAAATTGAGGTGCTGAGAGTTTCTGCTATTCCTTGGTAGAAAGTTTCATCCCCTCTGATTTTAGACACACGCGAATATCGGAATCAGTCTTCCTGCAATTGTTTTCGGTTAGATTCCGCACTATAATGCATTTTTTCCCATTACGTGATTGCATTACAAAACACTGCACGCCCAGCAGGGAAATACCCGTCAATTTCGTTGGCCGTCCGCACTTTTGCGCCCCAGTTTGAGCCTGTCACATCATCAAAATCCTTCACTGTTTCTGCTTGGTGCGCCGAATATTTTAAGCTTCGTAAAAATGGCGACGTCATCCATTATCTGTTTTGGATACAGAACGAAAGAAAACGCAAAGTCAGCCACGTAATGTGTCGTTGGGTGCGAAATTGCATTGAGAACCGTTTAGACTCGTGCAAATAAAATTAATAACGGCAAGGACTAACATCACGGCCATAAATACAAATCTAATAAACCGATCTATCTCACGCTTATGATCGGCAAAATGAAACGGGGGCATGATCACAATGTACGAAACTCAACCAACAAATGATTCTCACAGCTACAGATTTTTATTAATATACAAATAGAACCGGAAGTTTTTTTCCCCCACTCACTTGGAAAAAAAAGTTTGATTTTTTTTGGCACAGGGTAACTAATCGCCACGAACACAACAAACGATATCGTAACCTAAAGTGTTACTTCAACAACGCCGCTACAGTTTGTAGTTGTTGTTAACTACAAATTAAAATTTTTTATTTTTTTGGTGTAAAATTTTGCTTTTGACACCTTTGCCATGCACACTTACGATAAACAAACTTAACACATGCCAATTTCGACACGATTACAACTAGTGTATAATAAAATCTTTCATCTCCAGTTTTTTTACAACAGCCTCGATCATTAACCAACAAAAACAGTTTATTTACGATTGATTGTTTTTTTTTATGCGCACCCCTAATAGCACACGTAGTGAACAGCGTGTGCTATAATAAACAACGTGCGAGGCCAGTGACATTTCCTGTAAAAAAAATTATCATTGTTGCCCCGTAAGAATGTACGACGGACTTTATTTGTTTGTTTGGTTGTTTGTTTGGGACCGGTCTGTGACCATCAAATAGCTTTGCAAATGTTGATAGATGGCCTACTTGTACGTCTTACGACTTTATGTCGAACGCCTATTCCGATTTCGAGTTTTCAACGAAAAGCATCGCTCTCTCTTTCGGCCAATAAGGTTTTTGGTCAAGGATGCCTACACGAGTATTTGTTTTGTTTCCCTCTAAAACAAAAGTTTGACAACAATATAACTTCTAAAAAACATACATGCGTGCGGTGGATTTTTAAAGCCAACTTCTTGGACTAAATAATAAAATGCATCTTTTTTTTCCCGGTAATCACTCTTAAAGGGCAACATAGTTTTGCAAAGACTGTTGAATAATATTTATTTCTTTGCTAAACGGCAAGAGTTTTTTTTGTGGGTTCATCTCTAACTGAATGCTAGTTAGGTAGGGGAGGGGGAGGGGGATATCTTTTTCGTTTTAAAAAGAAAGTATTCTTGCACTGCTTATTTTATTTTTATTTTTTACAGTCTGTCACTGATTCTGTCTGTCTGTCTGTTTGTTTGTTACATATTTTTTATTACCATCCTAAAATTTATTCTTGTTTTTGGATTATTCCTTTTAAATTACAACTCAACTTTAAGTCAGCTGTCCGTACATGTCCAGACATGTTGCCAAGGGGTCAGGTGCACTTGAAGGGGGAAATTCCGATGACTAAAATAGTGGCCACACTCCTATTGTATTCTTAGATTGTTAATTTGATAGAGAGGAAGGGTGGATTTTAAGGCAGCTTCCTGGTTCAGCTTAAAAACAGAAATAAATAAAATGCATCTTTTTCAGTATTCAATGTTAAAAGGTTACAGAAAAGTTTGTAACAGAAAGAATAAACTTAAAAGAGATGATTCTTTTTTGCTTTTAAAGGAGTGTGCAATAACTTTTATTTCTTAAGTTTTAGCAAGGGTAATATGGATTTTGGTTTTAGAGGTAAGAATCTTTAGATGAGTTTGGGGGAGGGGAAGGGGAGTATCTTCCTTAGTAACCACTTGTCCAGATTTTCATGCACAGACATGCCTGGCTTATCACCTACAAGTTTCTTGGCCCAACTAAAAACAGAAATAATAACTGGATCTTTTCACAGACTTTTGCTGCAGCTAGGATAATTAAAGGACTGTGCCATAAAACAAAATAATATTTTATTTCTCTTCTAAAAAGCAAGAGTTTGGGGGAGGGGGGGGGGGACATCTTTAGATGTAATGGACCATCTTTAAACGCTGCTATTTAGAAAAATTTTTTAGGGAAGGGGTGGGAGGGGCAGGGAGGCATCTTTAAAAGGCTGCTACTTAGGTAATTTTTAAAAGGTTGGGGAGGGCGAGATCTTTAAAAAAAGACTGCTGTTTAGGTAAATTCGTTTTAAAGGTAGGGGTGGGGAGGGGCCATCTTTAGATGTAATGGCTCATCTTTATTATTTTCTGACACCCTGTAGAGAGGCTTACTTATTTATTTTTTTAATTAATAGTCCCGCAGATAATTTTTTAATAGTCCCACAGCAGCCATCTTTGAAACTCCATGCCTCATGATATCATCTCCTTCAACTCCAATCTTATCTTTAAGACTAACAACTCAACCCCTCTAACTAACTTGTCTCCGTGGTCCAGTGTGTAAAGGCCTTAGTCACTAACTCATCTGATATGCCAGCCGACGCTGGTTCGAATCTCGCCACAGCCGAGAAAAAAAATTTTCAACTGATTCAATACTAATTGGCGGAGCGAGCGAGTGAAGCGTATCCTATAACGGACACCAAATTGCAAAATGTTAGTCCGTCCGTTGGTTGCACATTTTAAGTCTGGGTGGAGCCCAAACGAAAGATAGGATTGGAATGTAATTTGGTACAACGTTTCATACCCTAATTAGTATTGCTGAGCCAAAATGTGCTATAAATCGAACAATTTTTACGGTAGAAATTTTAAAATGTTCGAGTTTACTTCTAACATTTACTTCTAAAGTACTTTACTTCTAAACATTTACTTCTAGTTTACTTCTAAATTTGGAATCCTGAATAGTTAAGGAATTCCGACAAAGCACACATCATGCTAATGGTAGTCAAGTGAACTTTAAAAAACACGGCAAATTAAATTTTGGTTGCTTTTTTTTAGCTAATAATCTTTTTCGACGTAACTCAATGAAATAGTATCATTTGATCATTGCATTTAACCATACAATAACAAACGCAACCATAAAAAACAAAAAGATTCCATTAACGACACGTACAAGTTACATTTGAAAAGAGAATGCTTAGAGATTATTCAATTCAACATGGCAACGAAAGTGGCGTCTACACTAGAGATGGGAATCCCGAATATGAAACCTGAAATCGTCGTATCAAGGCCAAGCGGTCTTATAAAAGTTTAGCTGACAGCAGACGAAACATGAAAGCACGAAACACGAAACAATAATATGCCTGCCTCTCTCAGTTTATGCTGGTTGCCACGGTAATGTGAAGCTCGAAACCCAAAACCGTGTTGCATCGCATGAAGTTTTAGGCCTAATCTCGAACCGCTGTTATACGCTGCTACTCACGAAATTAAATCAGCGGTAAGTATTAGGCCTAAACGCTAAAAGTTAGGCCTAAAACCTAAAACTAGGTCTAAAAGCTAACACATTTTTAACCTAAATTGTGATGGTTATTTCTTTTAGATTATATAATAGATATCACTGTTGCAGTGTGTGATAAAGGTGTGGGGCTCAACATTTTCGTTGGTGGCGGTGTCGAGTTTATACCAAAGCAGTATTGTGTGTGGAGTCGTCACTTGTGTGCTCCACAATGGCAGCCATCAATTTCATGTCAATATGTTAACCCTACCAAGATACCCCTTTAACTACTAATACGCTCTTCCATAATTATATATTGTATTAAGTTGCATCACATGACTTCCTGTTATAATTGTATTTAAAGAAAAGTAAACAGGAAGTTCGCTGTCTTATCAGCAGTAGCCTACACTCTGGTAGTCCGTGTTGTTTATTACCATTGGTGCCCACGCTGGGCTAAGGTGTGTCCCCGCCCAGGACATCACAGTTGGCGACGAGTCCGGTACCTTTGGTAATCTTTAAAAACTTAAGCTTAAACTGATAGGTCTTCAACCACATCTTTGCTCCATATTTGTGGTAAGTTGCAAATTTTTTTCATTTTGGCAATGAAAATTAGTGCTCTGAATTCCTATCAGAGTTTAAACTTTTTCAAACAGTGTTATTTTGACGTGGTAGTGCTGTGTGGTACGAAATGATAATAGTTAAATTTAGTACCTTGACAACTAGAACCGAAGTGGGCAATTGGATTTATTAAGGTTAATTTTACCTTGGCAGTGTTCTAGAGCGACGCACTGGCGTGTCCGCACAGCCAGTATTATAAACCTGAAGGTTCGAAAAATGCGCTGCTAAATTAACCCTTGTAAATTCGATTGTGCCATTGCCCATATTGGGGCTGGTGTGTGCCGGTGTAAAATTTAACACCGTAGGTTTATGCTCAAACTTAGTGAAATCTGGTCTGTGCTGAGGCTTAGGCCAGAAGTGTTGTTTTGTAAAACGTTGCAAATGGTGAACGTAAAACATTTTTTCAAAGCCTAGTCCCTTTAAATTTAACTTGTAGGCAGTTAATTTATACAACTAGGTAGGCTACAGTCAAGCTTGATTTATTTCTGTGTTTAAATAAGTGACCGGTAGTCTTGAGTGCTCCAGTTTAATCCTTGCATGTTAAACAGGATTGTAATTAAATTTAATTTAATTTAATTTTGTGGGCTTATGCCAAAGACAGGTGTCGGTAGCAAACCACCTGTAACGGCTAAAGTTAGCAGTGAAAGTGAAACTGAAAATAATTCAGTAGTGAACGCAAGCGTTAATGAAGCTAGTTCTAATTTAAATCTAAATTTTGAATCTAGTGATAGTGAAGACGACGTCAACATGGGTTCGTCTAAAACCGCTGGTTTATTTTCGGAATTCGATTGCGAGTCTGACACATGGGAGAAATACTCCAGCCGAATTCGTTACTTTTTTTTAGCTAAAGAAATACCAGCAACCAAGCAAGTTAATTTTCTAATGGCATCTGTGGGCCAGAAAATGTTTGATAGAATTCTTAATATCCTCTCACCTGATTTGCCCGACTCATTAACATTTGATGAGCTCGTTAAAAAAGTTTTAGACGACATTGAGCCAGTGCCCTCAGTGGTATCTGAGCGTGTTAAATTCTTTAGAAGATCGCAAAAATCAGATGAGAGTATCGGGGAATATTTAGCTGCCTTAAAGCTAATGACGAAGTATTGTAACTTCGCAAAAATTAAAGACATTAACAGCGAAATGATTAGGGATCGCCTAATTGGGGGGATCCAATCTGAAGTCATTCAACGCGAGTTGTTGAAGCAGACTCTGGATTTAAAGGCTCAACATCCTTAGCTTTATCCTTAGAATCTGCTGAAACAGACCAAAGCGTTTTGAGAAGCCATTCTAAAGCTGTTAACTACGTAGCTAAAAAATCGGGCAAAACATCAAGTAGGCCTAAATCCACTAAGGATTTCATTTGCTATTGTTGCGGCAAAAATGGCCACGTGAAAACACGTTGTAAATATCGAGACTATACATGTGGCCGTTGCCACACTGTCGGCCATTTAAAAGCCGTGTGTCGAAAAGCTAGTCATTCGAATAGAACTTTAAAATCACTCGACCACCCTAAAGCAAGTTCTAGCACAAATTTTAAGGCTAGGCCGAACACAAAACAAAAGTATAGCTACAAAAAACGCGTCAACAAACTCGAACGCGATAGCGAAAGTGATAGTGAAGAAGACCAGGATGTTGAAGCCGAAAATTCAGAGTCTGGTTCCGGGTCTGATAACGATTCAGACAACAACTATCTTGTACTGAAAAATAATACTCTTGGACTGAGTCAGGCTGCGGACCAGATTTCAATTCCCCTACAAACCAACAAAATAATAGTAGTAGTTAATTCTATGAAAATTCATAAATGGAAAATGCCAGTCTGCCTAAATGGTGTCAAGCTAGAAATGGAACTTGATTCCGGGGCAGATGCATCCATTATCTCTATTGAGTGGCATCAAAAATATTTTGCGGACTGTCCTTTAAAACTCAGTCCGTACTCGATACACTCATACACTGACGGAATTGAGAACACGATTTACACTGTAAGTCTGAAGGTTGAAGTTCAAGGTCAAATCGAACATTTGGATGCTTTAGTTTCAAAATTATATAAACCTGCATTAATGGGAAAGGATTGGCTTTCTATTTTTCGAGTTAATTTCCATCCTTTTTACGACCTACAAACGAAAGTGAAACCTAAGAAAAGTGTTAAGAAAATTAAAACTAGCATTACGCCAGTTGACACTTCCGAAATAGTGAAGGGTTTCCCGGAGCTATTTTCTGAAGGCATGGGTAAGTTTAAGAATTTTAAAGCAAAAATTCATTTAAAACCTGATGCCAAGCCTGTGTACAGTCGTGTAAGACCAGTTCCGTTAGCACTCAAAGAAAAGGTTAACCAAGAAATTCGTAGATTGGTTGGCCTTGGAATTCTAGAGCCTGTGGAAACTTCTCAGTGGTCTACGCCGATCGTCATAGTTCACAAAGCGGATGGTCAAATCCGAGTGATTGGTGATTATAAAACCACCGTGACCCCTCAACTCGAAGTCGACCACTATCCAGTTCCCACGGCCGCAGAATTATTCAGTGAATTAGCAGGCAGTGACACTTTTTCCCTTATCGATCTTAAGGATGCATTTCCGCAAATTGAACTCGACAAAGAGTCACAAGAAGCTTTGACAATAAATACACCCCTGGGTTTGTTTAGATGGCTTCGCGTACCCCTGGGCCTAGCGTCCAGTCCTGGAATTTTCCAGAGGGTAATGACTCAAGTCACCAGTAAAATCCCCAAATGTCTCCCGTTTTATGATGACATCCTGGTGAGCGGGAAGGGGGGTGAGCATGACGAATCGTTAAATAAACTGTTAAATGCTTTACAAGACGCAGGAGCCAAACTTAGGATCGAGAAGTGCAAACTGTCGCGGCCTGAATTAAAATATTTAGGCCACATGATAAATGCAGAAGGCCTGCATACACTCCCTGAGGTTATCGAAGCAGTCACAAACGCTCCTAACCCAACATGTATTCAAGAGCTACAGAGCTTTCTGGGTTTTGTAAACCATTACTCAAAATATCTACCAAATCTCGCTCATATTCTGTCACCAGTAACACGTTTGTTAAGCCCAAGTGTGAAGTGGGTTTGGGGGGCAGAATGCGACCGAGCCGTGAGTAAAGTAAAAGAATTATTTCTTAAATCAAAAGTTCTGGTTCATTACGATCCGAAATTAAAGCTCAAGCTCGTTTGTGACGGCTCACCCTACGGAGTTGGCGCGTGCCTGATGCATGTCATGAAAAACGGTGAATCACGGCCGATAGCTTTCGCTTCAAGTAAACTCACTCAAGCGGAAAGAGGATACTCGCATTTTGACCGGGAAGCGCTCAGCGTGGCTTGGGGAGTGAAACGGTTTCATGAATACGTTTATGGTCAGCGATTCATACTGCAGTCTGATCAGAAGGCTTTAGTTTGGATTTTTGGCCCTAAAAAAGGAATACCGCAGATGGCAGCCGCCAGGGTTCAGCGTTGGGCAGTGATGCTTAATGCTTACGATTACGAATTCGAACACATTCCCGGTAAACTTAATTTGACGGCAGACGCTTTATCGCGCCTTCCCCTCCCAAATACCGAGGAATTCGAGAAAGCAGAAGAGCAGTACAATATTCTTGCTTTAGAAACTATTTCTAATCTTCCAGTTTTAAACGAGACACTCGTTCTTGAAAGTAAACGTGATAAAATCCTTTCAAAAGTTTATCGTTATGTGAACCATGGTTGGCCTGACAAATGCGAAATTCCCGATCTGTTACCGTACTTCACACGTCGTGCTGAAATCTCTGTCGAAAACGAAACCTTATTTTGGGGGTATAGAGTCCTGGTGCCGACAGCCTTGCGGAGACAAATCTTGAAAGATCTACACAGTGCTCACTTAGGCATAGTTAAATTGAAAAGTTTAGCTAGACGAAAAGTCTAGTGGCTTAAGATTGACTCTGACATTGAAAATAAAGTCAAATCATGCCAAAATTGTCAAGAGTATAAAGATACTCAAACGTCAGGTCCTAAGCATACGTGGGAATATCCACTAAAACCAAACAATCGCTTACACGCTGGGCTAAGGTGTGTCCCCGCCTAGGACATCACAGTTGGCTGATTTTTTGGGGCCGATAGACAATTACATGTTTTTCATTCTTGTAGACGCACATTCAAAAATTCCTTTTGTGCATAAAATGAAGTCAACAACTTCCGCGCGTGTCATTGACATTTTAAACAATCAT
This sequence comes from Lithobius niger, assembly GCA_023313725.1. Taxonomy (NCBI): domain Eukaryota; kingdom Metazoa; phylum Arthropoda; class Chilopoda; order Lithobiomorpha; family Lithobiidae; genus Lithobius; species Lithobius niger. The sequence continues at coordinate 15,543 of JAHWFP010003534.1, forward strand.
ATAGCTTTATATGGTTTAATGGACAGCTTAGTTACCGACAATGCTGCCCAATTTTTGTCAGCAGAATTCCAAAATTGGTTAAAATCCAACGGAATTAGGCACATGACAGGGCCAAGTTTTGCGCCTTGGACCAACGGTTTGGCTGAGGTATACGTCCGTAATTTCAAGAGAGTCTACAAGGCCGCGCGGCGACAGGGGTCTACTATTCAAGAGAGTATAAATTCTTACTTGTTATCAGCACGAATCACTATCTCCGCTACCACGCAGGCAACACCCGGAAAATTATATTTTAACCGAGAATTAAAGTCTCGGCTGGATTTATTGTTCCCTGACCCTATTGCAGCCGTACGCCGTAAACAATTAAAACAAGTACAGAGCACCCACCATCGTGAGTTGAAAACGTATCAAATAGGTGAAAAGGTTTGGTATCGTGACTTTTCAACGACAAATGATAGGCTATGGTCAGTCGGTATGGTTAACCAAAAATGTGAAAATCAGTCCTATATTATCGTTGATACTAACGGTAATACGATTCGCAAACATCGCGAACAGCTAAGGTTACATACCGCGGAAAATGATTATCCAGAACAGCCTCCAAACGCACTTGTTTCGACGGCGAAAAGCAGTAATTTCTCCATGCATAATGAGCAAGATCACGCAAATTTCAAACGCATGTCTTTTGGCGGCAAACAACGTGAAAAGCCAAGTTTCGCTGACGTAGTTCCTGAGCGTCGATCTCTCGGCCAATCCAGAAAGTCAATTTCTGTTACTGAGGGAAAAATTCCACCAATCGAACAGCTTGAAAAATCACCTGAGAATTTACATCGCAATCACCAGGTGGCAGGAAATCTCCAGCGAAATTACCCCACACACACGAAGTGGATGAGTCTGCTAACGTAAATAACCAATCACCTTTGGCTACTACCAGCACCCCTCTTGAAGGAAATTCTAAGCCAGAAAGGTCACAATCTCCATCGATTATTACGTCACCATCCACTAAGCAATCACCACCGAAGCCAGGTCATGCTAACAAAAAAGCGAAACCGAATCCCAATAAACGCAAAGTTGTGCTATCACCAACACAGGTTGATATTGCAGCGCAGCTTCAAAATGCTCAACGTTCAAAGAGACTGCGTAGAGCTCCAGACAAGCTCAATTTGTAGTTTTTTTTTGCAAAATTACCATTTGGCTGCAACTTCTTCGTTTTTTTTTGTTGTAATCCGTTATATGTGAATTAAATGATAGTTCTTTTTAAACTGTAGCGAGTAACGCTAAAACGTTTTGTCCCCTAGTTGTTCGTGCAGAGAATCGGCTCTGTTAATTTAAAAAATGTGTATTTTGTTGTTCGTGTGAAAAATTGATTTCACGATTTTATCCTCTTTGTATCTTTTTTGTCTTTTCATGTACATAAATACTTCCGACATCGGAACAAAAAATTGCTTGGAGCCGCAATTCCCACTCCGGTGAAGCCTAATCCAAAGCAACGCTGTCTACAGCAACGCTGTAGCGTTTCAGCTGCAGAAATGGGTGCTGCAAAAAGAAAATTAACCAAAAAAGGCTACAATATTAAAACAACATTGAAAATTTAAATTGAATTTATTATAAAATTGCTCCAGAAATCAAAACAGAAATTTAAAACTGGCAAGTTTTCAGCCAGTTTATTAATGTTTAATTTTTTGCTTAATCATGTACATCTTCAGTTCTTTATTTTTGTAAAACAGCTTTCAAAAATAGTGTTTAGTTTTTCCTCGAAAGCGAAAAATTATGTATCTTTCTTTAAAAATAGGTAGTGCACTAAAAAATACATCTTGCCTTCGTAATCATGATTTTATTTCCAGCTAGGCTTAGATTATTTTTTTTTTCTGTTTTTTTTTTCGCTCGCTGCATTGTGGAGTCGTCACTTGTGTGCTCCAAATGGCAGCCATCAATTTCATGTCAATATGTTAACCCTACCAAGATACCCCTTTAACTACTAATAGGCTCTTCCATAATTATATATTGTATTAAGTTGCATCACATGACTTCCTGTTATAATTGTATTTAAAGAGAAGTAAACAGGAAGTTCGCTGTCTTATCAGCTGTAGCCTACACTCTGGTAGTCCGTGTTGTTTATTACCATTGGTGCCCACGCTGGGCTAAGGTGTGTCCCCGCCCAGGACATCACATTGTGAACCTTTTGAATCTTCTTACTATTGTTGAAAACTATCGTACTGATGATTGTTTGGCTTGCAGTTAAACGCCTATTAACGCGACCACTACTTGCTCAATAAATCTAAATCTAAATCTAACGCCTTATTATTAATATTTTAAGAGGCGGACTACATTTTGCACTGCTCCTGTAAACAATGTAAGAATTATTGCCAGAGACAGCTCAAACAGCGGTGGCCAAACGTGCTGTTTTATTTTTACTCGCGGGGATGGCCCACATCTTTAGTGTTGGCTGTGAAAAGAGGCTAATAACTAAACAAAAACTAAACGCTGAAGCAAACGAAAGCTTGCTAATGTAAATTTGACACGTAGCATATCCTATATAAAAAAGGCTAAAAGGCTAGAGCAGCAGTACGTCACACCAAAAGGCAAACAGCCCAACTTAGCCCATTAAGTATTGCACCCATATTTTTTACAAATGTGGTAACGTCATTAAAATAAAAACTAAATATAAGTTTGAAATGAAGATCCGTTCGCTCTGCCTACAATAGGCCCAAAGCCTGTTTCCTAGTTTAATAAAACAGAAAAGAAAAGAAGAAACAAAAGAAAAAATGGTGGACGAATAGGAGGAAAGAAAGGAAAGAAAAAATGGCGCCTAAGAATCCAAGATGGCACCCACCTTCATGACGCCACAGGGGTGCAGGTCAACATCCACCTTCTCAATTCCGAGAACTTTACCTCAAATGCCCAGCGGATTAGCTGTTGCGCAATAGGGAGAGGAGGGGGGGGTAACGGATTAGCCACGCCCCTTTCTATTGGCTCAGCTTATATAGGTTTTCTTCTCTCTAGTCCAGAGGTAAGATTAGATCTAGGTCACCACACAATAATTGTGTACCACGTGATACTCGTGTACCCCTTAATCCTCAGTTACCACATAGTACTCAAATACCATCAAATTCTCCGGTACCATTACATTCTCAAGTCCCAATTCATGTTCAAATACCACTTAGCACGCAAGTGCCACTAACTTCTCAGGTACCGATTCATTCTCATGCACCTCATACCCTAAACGTGCTAATAAATTCTCAGGTTCCACCTGATACTCTAGCACCATTAAACGCTAATCCAAATCAAAATAATGTACATCAGTCTAGTAGTGTTGACGAAAATTTAGTTCTGAGAGCTTTGGATCATACTTTGGCATCTTGCCTACAGTCAAATAATGATAATGCAAGATTAGCACGCGAAAGCCAGCTTGAAGTATTAAAAACCATAGCGGATTTTTTCCAAGCTATTTCAAATAAACATACACATGAGAAATCAAGGCTCTGGGAGGAAATTCGTTCTGCGAAAAAAAACAATTACGCCCTTTTGTGGTAATGAAACATTAGATATTTTCACTTTTGCATTAATGGTGGAAAATTTACGTACTTTAGATCCTACACTAACAGACTCCGAAATAGTTTCAGTTGCATACAACAAGTGTATAGGTATAGTAGCTAAATATTTAGCTATTAATCAAGTCACTAGTTGTAAAGATTGGCTAGTATTTACAGAAATTTTGGTCGTCAGATTTGGTTGCGGAGGTGAAACCATAACCCCATATTAATTGTTTCACGCAGTTAAGTTAAAGGAAGGGGAAACAGTCGAAGCTTTTTCAGCTAGATTAGAGGGAATGGCATCACAACTTTGGCGTATAAAGCCTGAAGATAGGCTGAACGTCAACATAAGTTACAGTCTAAGGACGAGGGCTTACGTTCTGCATTTCTTCATGCAATGTCATCTGAAATTGAGGTGCACATAACTCCTAAAATGCATACTTCATTCAGAAATATGTATAATGCAGCTATTTACAAGCGTGCCGTGCTAGCAGGTTACGCGGGTAAAAGAAGTAAGAGTAGCTCAGCTGAATCAGCTGAAGCTGCAGCAAATAAACCAACTTCGAATAGCGAAGTCAATAATCTCACTTTTGGGTCCATGCTAGACAAAATGAAATCATTAGAAAAAGGGTTAAATAAATTAAGAACGGTTAAAGCCACAGCTAATGAGGCTGAAATCAAGACTGTTAATACTAACACCCCACATAACAAGGCCTGTCATCGTTCTTTAGGCCGTGGGCATTTCAAGAAAGAATATCGTACTAAGGAGGATAACGTACAACGTGTTTGATAACGTAACGAACAACGTTGGGCAGGAGTTACTTTCTCAAATAATATTATCTACGGCAAAGGCAGCTGTGGAGGAAGTAAATACAGGCGAAATAATTATAGGAAACGCGGAAATTATTTTTCTGGTTTCGATAACAGGGACACAATTCAGTTTAATAAGAATAGTAACAACCCTTGCTCATGTCAGACAAATAATAATGCTGGTGGACATCAGAATCAAAATAATGATAATAATAATGGCCGACAGCAAAATCAGAAACAATATGAACAGAAACAAAACAATAACAAAAATCGTGTTCCACAACACGCTGCAGGTGTTGATCAAAATGATAACCCAAATCAAAGTAATAATGAGTCAAAAAACGAGCTCATAGCCTGAATAATGACAGGGATTCAGGACTAGAAAATAATCAGAATGAACAGAGCAGTGACAATCAGAAACCATACATCAGCTCAGTTCAAGCTCAAACACTTGTTAAGCAAAATAATGAAGTAAATAGTGCTCGCACGTTGTAAGTGAAATGCTTTCCTTTATTTTCAGATGACGTAGCAAATAAATTAATGCTGAAGTTGTACTCCGATGCTGCATGGCATCAACAGAAACTTGCTTTACCGGACCATACATTAGCTTTGCCACGTTTAGCGTCGTATTTTAGTAAAATTCCTTCTAAATATGGTGCACGGTCAATAAAAGGCCATCAAAATCTTGTAAGCGAAATCACTGATGTTTTGAAAATTGTTAACGATAAATACAATTTAAATTGTGATTCAGTCATTGTGACACTATTTGAAGACTGTTAGAATTCTACGAACTTTCAATCAGAATTAAATCCAGTAGATACTAACAAACCCTTCATTTTGGCTTTATTAGGTGGTGAATACCCAATCCAATTTAAACACACGAGTGAAACATTTTATAAAGATGGAGTCAAAATGCTTTCAGGCACTTTTATTGGCATTTCGCACACACCGCAGAAAGATTGGAAGGTTAGATTTCCAACGGTTGTAGGAGTAAATGAGCCTACAATTTGCTTGACATTTTGGGATAGTAAAAGCACTGGTGAGTCGGATGCATCTCCTGTAAAATGCCAGTCACTAGGTCAGGAAGGTAACCAACTTATTAATGTTTCAGCTAAAACGGGCAATAAATGATACAGCCAGCACCATCTAGCGTCCAAGATTGAAACTAGAGGTGAAAGTGGTAATCCGAGCAAAGCAACGCTCGACTCGGAGCAAACAGCGCCTAACGCTGACTGTGTTCATGTAAACACTGTTTTAAATAAAACTATAATGTTAGATAGTCACGTCCACATTTAGTGTTTGACATTGGCAAAAGGCCGAAAATTTGTTTATTGGGCATTGACCATCACTTTTACTCCTAACTAATGCAGCAGCACAGCGAATGCTTAAAGGATTTCAGAATAAAATGGTTAACATGCCGACACCGGTAAGTCTGGTTGGCGTCGGTAATTAGCAGATTAAAACAGCACGTAAAATAGTTACTACAATTGAAAAATGTGAGTTCTCTAGAAACCACGAGTTTGTTATCGTACCTGATGGATCGTTTGGCAATATTTCAGTGGTATTAGGATAAGATTTTCTATCAAATAAATCAGATTAAGTGACGATAAAGTGTACTGAAAATGTTTTGAATATTAGCGATTTCAAATTTCAAATATCAGCATCACCTGAATTACCTCATCTTGCTTATAATCAACATAAAGAAATAATAAATAGGGAAAATTACAAACCTAACCATATTTACGTAGGCACGTTTAACATACATATGGATGACATGGAATTGTACACCTAAACAAAAACTTATAGACGTTACTGTATCTTTGTTAAGAGATTAGGTAATTCCAGCAAATTATGAGTCCCGAATTACCGGAAATTTCCATTTTCCATTTCCTGAAATACAGACGGGAGTATTCAAACCTGAAAACGGCAAATTTCCTGTATGTCTTGCTCACAGTCTTGTTAACACAACTCCCACAGGTATTATTCCAGTGATGTGCATTAATGTTAATGCATTTGACATACAATTAAATGCAGGTACTACCCTAGGTAGGTAGAAGACTGCTGTTATTGAATACGAGGACAACGCTCCTGTAGATTCGGTAGGAACAGGATTACCCACCGCCGATCCTATCGAGATATCTAAACATCAATCCAAACAGAGCAAAAGCTCACCGGAAGAGCCAGCTAGGGGGCTAGTTGACACTAAGCCTAAATCTAAGGAGGAGCTCGATGCTGAATGGAACGTTTTGAAACATAAAATTCACATTTAGATAAAGAGGAAACCGAAGAATTTCTAGATATGCTTAGAATTTACCAGGAATCCTTTTCTAAAAATGACTTCGACCTTGGCTGTTACCAAGGATACGAAATTCCGATTGAAATGGGAAATTCTCAGCCAGTACGTTCTAAGATGTATAAAGTTCCATTTCATCAATGCGAATTGTTAGATAAACATCTTGATGAGATGCAAAGAGTAGGTATTATTAAAGAAGGAAAATCTGTGTGGATGTCTCCTTGTTTATGATTAAGAGCAGGCCAACTAGCTATAGAGTCGTAGTAGACCCACGAGGCCTGAATTCAGTAGTGGAAAGTGTAAGCGTTCCAATACAAAATGACAGAGAGTATGGTGCATCTCAGCGGCGCTAAGTATTTTACTCGTCTAGATTTTAAGTTTGGATTCAAACAACTTAATTTGGCTGAATCAGCTAAGCTTAAACATGTTTCTCAGCGAATTCTAAGTGTTATTTCTTTAACAGGCTCCCAATGGGCCTTAAGACTGCTCCTGTGCTATTTCAATTTTGTACGCAGCAGATATTTGCAGAGGTGCTAGGCGCCTCCTGTACCGTTTATCTTGACGATTGTTTATTAAGCAGTCCAGATCTTAAAAAACTCACATCAGTCATGTGACTCAAGCGTTAGATCTAGTCACTCATTCCGGATTGAAACTCAGTGCAGAAAAGAGCGAATTCGCTCAAAAAAGGTCAAATTCTTAGGTTTTGTGTTAGATGAAAATGGGATACAGCATCATAGTGATAAAACTAAGGCTATGCAACAGGTTCCTATGCCTAAAACGGCTAAACTAGTGCGTTCTTTCTTGCGTATGATAAATTTTTATAGGATGCACATTTTTTCATTTGGGGAAATGTCAGTTATTTTAACGAAGCTTACACAGAAAAACTGTAAGTTTAGATGGGACGAAGAAGAACAAAGGGCTTTTCAGAGCTTCTTAGCGGTGGAACAGAGAAACGATCCGTATCTAGGCAAAATCATAAAACGTCTTAGAGATCAATCGGTGGAAGATCTACTTGATGCTTTAAGTAAAACAGACATATTTTATAGGGGTGTGCGGTTTTAATATTTTGGGTTCGATTTGATTTCAATTGATTTTGGGGAAGAACACCTCGATTTCCATTATTATTCGATTTCGAAATTCTATTTTTTCTTTTTCGATTTAAATTATTTTGTTTTTCAATTTGTATCAATATGGGCTAGTCTTTGAAAAAGATAATAAGTTTCAGTAATTATATTCCTGTAAACTAATGTTACTCCAATACTTGGGAACTAAACTTTGAATTATGTGTTCATTTAATGCGTAAAATTACGCTTTGGTATTGACACAAAGTTAGAAAGCAAGCTTCTATCTTCCCCCCCCCCTTTTGAGTAGCACCATCCTTAGGTTTTATTTAGTCAAATTAACTTCATGTATTGTGGAAGTTTAGCCAATTATTGCCCCTTAGTTGACTGCTAAACTTGCACTGTAGTTCAAAACGAAATCTTACTGTTGTAATTTTAGGTCATAATTTAAGATAATGGCTACACTATTTTAGCAATGATTCATGGTATCGTACAATGTGCATGGTACCGTACACATTTGCCATATAAAATGAAGTCATTACACATTTTTCACTAAAGTCAATGTTTTACTTGATTCTAATTTTTATGTTAAACTTTATTCAAGTGAAAATTGGCAATTGAAAATAATTCATCTCGATGGGAATCTTGATTTTGATTTGGACGGATTCGATTCGATTTTGATAACATAATAAAATCGAAATCGAATTGAAAGTTTCAATTTTCGCATAGTCCCAATCATATATGATTGAAGTCCTCTCTCCAGCAAAACTAAAACTATTAATTTCTCCGTTTCTATTCAATATATTTCGACTTGGCCAGATAGTAGATAGCAACTTTTCCCAACTTTACACCAACTTTTACGCAATTCTGTGCAAGAGCAAATGTAGGGAGCCACACGTAAATTTGAAAACTGTTCACTTTTTCTTGTTGTTGTTCTTGGTTGACATGGTTTCAGAAAAAAACTACTGCACCTACCTAAAATCTGAAACATGATCTGAGCCAGAAATTTCCCTGGGCTTCAACCTTACACGGACCACTTTTTCGATTGGTCGATCCATTCCGGAGTTACGGGACCCTAAACGATCATTTTGATTGTTTTACATTGTTTTAACCATTGTATTTAGGGAACAATGCCACTCAGCAGACTCCAGATTCATTATTCGTGCACGTGTCATGTTCTTTGCTAAAAACTTGATTGTTGAACGGTAAAATGAAAGAATTATTCAGGTAAACGATATATTTTTAAACCAAACTAAGGTGCGTTGTTTCGTTGCCTTCGGCCTCAAAATTGGCAGCTAAAAACAATAGAATTGCGTGTTTATTTCGCAGATGCAGGCTTTCAGAGCTGACTTGAATTGGTTCAAAGTGGCCAGCAACAATCGACAGCATTCATAAGCCTTTGTTGCGCGACGACATAGCCGTAAAAAAGGTACACGGATTACAAACAAAAACGTCATGTGTGCCGTAAAAAAAGGGGTTATATGATTGAATTTCCATTTGTTAAAATATACACGGATAAAAATTGATCATTTTCAATTGAAATAATCAAGTGTACAATTGACACTGAATTGCCTGAATTGCAATCTGTTAAGTTGCTGTTGTGCTTTACGAATCATATTTAAAACGTAAAGCACCTTAACAAATGCAATTTTCTCAATTGTACATTTGATTATTTCAATTGAAAATGATCAAATTTTTATCTGTGTACATTTTAACAAGTAAAAATTCAATCATATAACTCCTTTTTTACGGCATACATGACGTTTTTGTTTGTAATCTTTTATAAGGTTTATAATGGAATTCTGTATAGGCTTAGGCTATAGCAGACCGACATAAAGGTCGCATGCAAAATTTAGCACAGATCTGTATACCAAAATCACTATTAGGGACTACCATTCAACGCCAGGCACCGGACATCGCAGTGCTTATCAAACAAGCGCTTTGTTAGAACTACGTTGTAAGGAATTAATTAATGGCTTAATTAGTCTTTATAACAGAAACAATACAACTAATTGATTGGATATATATTTGCATAAATGTCCTACATTTATTAATTGCATGAACCGAATATTTATCAGAATAGATCAAATTGGTTCCAGATAAGTGAATATCATTAGGAGTTCTCTTCAAAGGTGACCGAGAGGTGGCAAGGTCATTGTAATCCGAACCAGTGTAATTATACCTACTGTTAGAGTTTAAAGGATGGCATTACCAATTGACAATATTTACGACATTTTGCAGAACCTTAATTACTTTCTAGAAGTCGATTTAATTACGATAAGATCGTCGCTCATGGTCGATCACTTCGAAAAATAACAATAAATCACTCCCACATGGGGCAGTTAATTATGTGGTCAAATAACCTCAAAGCGCCGAATACGGGGAACAATTAATATCCCCGAATACAATAATAGAATGATTGACAAGCGTAGAGGTCCCATTTGGTGATAGGGGCCCAAGCTGTCAACCCCATGCTATATTTAGAATTTCTGGAATTAATCAATACAACAATAAATCGATCGTGGACGATAACGCTACAGTATATAAACTGAATTTCGGAATGCATGATATTCAGTCGATCACCAGTTGCTTAACTATTTCACGCCAGTCACATTCCTGAGGTCCCAAATCGGAAGCACGCAAGGCCTGACGCCATGCCGTATCTTGGACGGGGCTTCGCCGTCGAGCTAGAGCCATGAGCCAACAGCTATGACCGAGCTTCTATTAAGAGCTAAGTACTACAATTCAATAGCAATAGCTATGATTGTTAAGGTTAACTAGTAATAATACTTACGCTACTAAATTAGCCCGTTATCTTCTAATTATTTTAGAATATAATAATGATTTAATTTTCCGTTCAACTTAATCAGTAATGCCATTTGTTCGACTCATTGCTGAATATTTGTAATCGCACCATAACTCATGACAACCTGTCACTGATTTAATTGGCTATATTGTGGGGTCAATATTGTGTACACCGGAGTGTCAATTAAAGGCTCAGTATTAGATGAATTATTGCTTATTATTTAGCCTTCCCATTTCTGTGCAAAATTATTGCTTTTATACAATTGATTGCCCTTTTGCTATCCTGATAATAATGTTTGTTCCGGTCTAAAGTTCACTGGAATAGAACATTACAATGGAGTCATAAGTGCGATTCTATTTCCCTTAAATCCCGGAAAAGAAAAGCAGAAAAAATAATTCAGTTGTATTTTATAGAAATATTGCCATTTTTTGCATTTTACAGTCTTAAAAAGCTGAAATTTAGCGTTAAATTCGAGTAAGAACTTTTCCGATCGTAAGCAATGATAATTCTTAACACTTAAATTCGTAGCCTATTTTACGAATAGTTAAGCCTTGTTGAAAAATAACATTGTTGACTTCACTTAAATGTTAGCGATTGTTTTATGAAATTGCTGATTGACATATTCAATGCTATGAAATATTTTTCAGTGTATTATCTTTTGTGTATTTAAAGGTTACTTGCATTTAAAGGACCCATATACTCTTTTATTGTGGCAATTTTAGTTAATTTTGGGCAGCTTATAGGCCGAAACTGAGTTCAGTGCAACTTGTTTATTAGTCACAATAGTGCTAATTTTCTATGAAATTGTTTGTGGTTACGTTTAATATAACCCTTGTCAAATTATTGCCGACTTCAGGTGTTAAAATTTGGGAAAAGTTTAGTATTTTCCATTTTAAAGGGAAAATTCGTCATTTTGTGTAAAACTGTAGACAATTTTCAAAGTGCTTAAAACTTAAGACTTGTGCTACAATTAAGTTTAAATCTAGTTTAAGCTTTGAATATTTTCTTAAAATCTTGTTAAATATGCCTAGAACTAGAAGTAATCGTGCTAGAGGCACAGTTCAAGTCTCTTCCGAGAGGCAGACCTATTAGAAAACCTTAAAACCAAGGCGATTTTATAGAATTTACGGATGCTTCAGTTAGCGCTCCTAATTTAGATAACACTAATACCACCCCAAACGAGTCGGATACAGAATCGGAGCATTCAGATACCAATGATACTGTTGACCAAATCGATGACGCATTAAATTTGCCACCACCCAAACGAGTTAAGTCTCGTTCAGCTAATCGCTCTACTCAAAATAAGGGTAATGCTAGAGATCGTATCCGAACTAGGTCTCCACATGATAATCAGACACCACGTCAAACCAGTGTACCTTTAAATAATCCCCCAATACCATTTAATACTCAGGTACCACTAAATAATGAAATACCACCCTGCAATAACCAAATATAACCCAATAATTAGGTGCATACGAATCAAAATATGTCATTAAACCATAACATTCCACTAAATCAAACTATGCCACTAAACCAAAATGTGCCATCAAATTTAGCAGCACCACAGCATAATCATGTGTCACCAACTATGCCTAACTTGCAAATGCAAACAAATGGTCAAACACCGCTTAATATCCAATTGCCAATAAATTCGCAAATACCAAATCAATCTCATGTTCCTATTACTCCAAATGTAGTAATAAACTCTCAGATTCTCCTGGAAATCAAACACTGCTAACTTTAACCCCAAATCACATTAGCGGGCAACAATTCAGTGTGATAGAGGAAACTCATCCTCAAAGAATTTTAGATCGCACGTTAGCAGTCTGTTTACAGTCAACAAATGATAACGTTAAAGCAGGGTATGATAATCAATTAGAAGTGTTAAAAACCATTACGGAATAAAATCAAAGCAAGGATTCTCATAATAAATCTAGACTTTGGGAAAAATTGCGTTCAGCCACGAAAGCTGTATTACCTTTTGCATGGGATGACTCATTGAAAATGTTCGCTTTCGCATTTATGGTCGAAAATTTATGCACATTAGATCCTTCATTACAAGATTCGGAACTAGTTTCTGTTGTAAGCAGTAAATGTACAGGTCCAGTTGTAATTTATTTAGCCATGAATCTGCATATTGCTACATCTCGAAATCGGGAAAGTTTTAAGGAAATTGTAATTGACAGATTTGGTTGGTGAGGTGATATCATCACCCCACACTTGTTTCACTCAACGCGACTCAAAAAGGGAGAAACAATCGAACTTTTCGCTGCTAGGCTAGAGAAAATGGCTTCACAACTTTGGAGAATTAAACCCACAGACTCTGCATCACAGCGGGAATTTAAACAATTAGCAAAGGATGACGGAATGCGTTCGGTATTTCTTCATGCTATGCCACGGGAAAAAAGTTCATGTAACGTCACAAATACATACCACATTCAGGGATATGTATAACTCAACTATCTATAAAAGAGCAGTTTTAGCAGGATTTCAGGGAGATGAAAATGATCTTAACTCTGATAAATCAGGTACTAAACAAATTTCAAATACTGAAATTAATAATCTTGCTTTTCGTAGAATGTTAGACAAGATAAACTCATTAGAAAAAGGTATGTCTAAGCTAAGTAACGCTAAAATTAAAAATGTTGAAGCTAAAGTTAGTGCTGTAAACACTAATGCAGGTCAAACTAAAGCATGACACCGTTGTTTAGCCCCCAGGACATCTCAAAATGGGATTGTCATACTGGGGAATATAATCTACAACGAGTTATAAAACCTTGGGAACAGATTAAATCAGAAGGCGGGTTTTCTAACAATAAATCCAAAACAAAAACGGTCATGGAGGAAACTAATACAGGGTAAATGACCGAGGTAAACGCGGAAATTATTTTTCTGGTTTCGATAATAGGGATTCTGTTCAGTTTAACAAGAAAACTAACAACCCTTATTCATATCAGGCTAATACTAGCAATAACAGTAACAATAGTTACAATAACGGACAACAGAAACAAACTAATGGTAACAATGATGGTAGACAGCAAAACCAAAACCAAAACCAAATTCAAAATCAAAATCAGCAAAGACAAAATAACAACAACCAAAACCATACTCAACAACACGCTACAGACGTAAACAAAGGTAGTGACTCATGTCAAAATGGTTGTAGTTCAAAAAACGAGTTGAGCATGTAGATACCGTTGACAATCCTAAATCTACATGAAACTGTACACCTAAACAGCATTTAATAGACATTACTGTATCATTGTTACGAGACGAGATAATTCCATCAAATTGTGAGACTAGAATAACGGGATATTTAAATTTTCCGTATCCCGAAAATAAATAGGAGTATTCCAACCTGAAAACGGCGAATTTCCTGTATGTCTTGCTCACAGTCTTGTTAACACAACTCCTACACGTATTATTCCAGTTATGTGCATTAATTTTAATGGATTTGATGTAGAACTAAAAGCGGGTACTATCCTAGGCCCGTACACAACAGCTATTATCGAGTACGAGGGTGACGCTTCCTTAGATTCATCAAATTCAAACTTGCCCACAAGTCCCATCGAAAAATCTCAAACCGCAAGTCCATCGAGGTATCTCAAATCCCATCGAGATTTCCCAAAACCAATCCAAACCGAGTGAAAGCTCAACGGAGGTGACAGCTCCCACTCCCAAACCTAAATCTAAGGCAGAACTCGATGCGGAATGGGAAATTTTGAAACATAGGTTCACGTTTCCAGATTTAAACAAGGAGGAAACGGAAAATTTCTAGATATGCTTCTAAAAACGACTTTGATCTAGGATGTTACGAGGGATACGAAGTTCCTATAGACACAGGTGAAACACAACCAGTAAGTTCTAAAATGTACCGAGTTCCTTTTCACCAACGTGAATTATTGGATAAGTATATTGATGAAATGCAAAGAGTAGGTATCATCCAAGAGGAAAAATCCGGATGGTTATCTCCTTGTCTAATGATAAAGAGAAGGCCAACTGGTTATAGAGTACTCGTAGACCTACGAGGCTTAAATTCTTTGTGGAAAGTGTAAGCATTCCAATACCCACTGTGACAGAAAGCATGGCTTACCTTAGCGGAGCTAAATATTTTACACGTTTAGAATTCAAGATCGGATTTTACCAGCTTAAACTAGCTGAATCAGCTAAACCTAAAAGGTGTTTCTCTGCAAATTCCAAAACATATTTTTTTAACCGGCTCTCAATGGGCTTTAAAACAGCGCCTGCGCACTTCCAATTTTGTGCACAACAAATATTTGCAGGTGTGCTAGGAGCCTAATGTACCGTCTATCTGACGATTGTCTCCTGATTAGTCCAGATCTTAAAACCCACATAGAGCACTAGAGCACTCGAGCACATCGAGCAATGTGAATCGAGCACTACTGCGAAAGCATTTGCCAAGAATGTTTTCATTAATCAAGAACGAAAGTTAGAGGTTCGAAGGCGATCAGATACCGCCCTAGTTCTAACCCCTAGTCGCTTGTTCCGGACTGAAACTAAGCGTTGGAAAATACAAATTTGCACATAAACAGGTCAAATTCTAGGTTTTGTGTTAGACGAAAACGGGATACAACCTGATAGCGATAAAACAAAGGCAATGCAGCAATATCCTACGCCTTCTTGGGTATGGTAAATTTCTACAGACAGCATATTTCTTCATTCGCCGAAATGTTACAGACTTTATCCAAACTAACAAGGAAAAACTGTAAATTCATATGGGGCAAAGATGAAGAAATAGCTTTTCACGAACTTAAGCAAGCCATGATAAACGCTGCAACGCTTAAACACCCCGTTCTCTAAACCCTTTTTCCTTGAAACAGACGCTAGTGGAGTAGCGATCGGAGGTTGTTTAAGTCAGTACCATGGAGGTATAAACTATACGTTAGCCTACACTTCCCAAACCCTCACTGAGGCGGAAAGGAAGGAAACAACTACAACTAGGGAAATTCTAGCGATTATACATTGTATAGATTTATTTCGTTGCTATTTACTTGGTAAGGTGTTTTTCCTGACGACAGATCATTTAGCAATTTGCGACCTTTATTGTCCCTCATCCCTCCCTCCCAAACTCGAAAGAATCTTACTTCAATTTACGGAATACGAATTCATCTTACATCATAAGTCAGGCTGACTTCTAGCAGTTTCTGACGCACTATCTCGTGTAGAGATACCAGTCGCTGTATTAGGCAGTCAATTTCCTGACTGGACACGACAACATCTAGCTGCAGAGCAACGAAACGATCCATTCCTAGGCATAATCATAAAAGGCCTTAAAGATCAGTACTCAGAGGATCTGATCGACGCTTCAAACAAGCGAAACATCTTTTAATAAGATTATGAAGGAATTTTGTACAGAATCCGACTTGCAGACCCAGATAAAGGCTGTATGCACAATCTTACACAGATGTGTATACCAAAATCTCTGCAGAATTATTGTATCCAAAATTACCATTCCACCCCACGTGCCGTACATCACGGAGCCCATAAAACTAGAGAATTAATTGAGCTATATTGTTATTGGCCTAAAATGTTCGATGACATTGCTCATTACGTTAAAACTTGTCAAGTGTGTCAAACTTACATTAGACCTAATAAGCCACTCAAGGCTAAGCTAAGAGCTTACCAACCCCTACAGAGACAAGGCCACTCATAGATCTTGGATCTCATTCGACCTTTGAATAGAAGCGTTCACGGGAACGTGTACATAATGACGTTAATTGACGACTTCAGTCGTTATGTAATTGCAGTCGGAATTCCCGATAAGAAAGCTGAAACAATAGCTAAAAAGTTGTTTTCTCACCTCATAGCTACATACGGAGCACCCGTGCAACTGCGGGAAAACAACAGAAGTGGGATAAACAACGCTATTGTGTCAAGATTGTCAAATTTGTTCAATTTTAAACAGATAAACTTCACTCCTAACACGTCGTGGGTAGGAGGGACAGTAGAAGCAGCAAATAAAAGAATAGAGACAAAACTACGTAAAATTTCAGCAAGTTGTCCAGAAAATTAGTGTAAATACCTCGAATTAGTGACTATAGCGCTAAACGCGTGCCCTAATTTGACCACACTAATTAGTTCGCTCTATTTACATCATGGTTCTAAATACAGATTGCCGAGTGCATTAGCTTTCGAACCACCATGAATCTGCTGCTAGTAATCGTGATGACACTGTAGTGCGTGTAGAGAGTAGACTACAAGCAGCATTCGAAGTCGCTCGAGCGCATACTTGGAAAGCAGTTAAGAGACAACAAAAGTTTTACGATCGTACAGCATGTCCTTATCGCTATATCGTAGATGATTATGCGTTATTACGCGACTTCTTATCAATAAAACAAATTTCTTCGAAATTGCTTACGGTGGGGATATCTAATTGAGGTCTAAACTAGCCGCGGAGTTGCTTAGCCCTGGATCTAACTAACCCTCGAACTGAGAGTTAGTGGACTGGAGAAAAAAGTTGGGGATATCCATGTTGGACTAAGTTGGGGGTTTGTTAGCTCTCTACTCCTTAGCCCTCGACCTTCAGGCTAAATTAGCCCTCGGTATATTTGGGGATTTCAACGTCATGCTAAGTTAAGGTTTTGTTAAGGTAAAATACATATAATATTGTCCCAACCGAATGAAGTGTTTTGCAAGGCATGACTTTGTAAGGTATTTCTGAAGTCTGTGGTACTTCAAAGTAATCTGACGAGTTTTGCATCTGCCTTACAGTGTATACCTTTAAGTAAAACCGAATTCAGCGTTTAAATCGTGATAATTAATTGAGAAAATCATGTCATTAAGTGTGGGTGAGTAAAACTAACGTTTCGTCCTACAGAACAGTGCCGTAATCAACTAAAAAAAGTTTAAAACCTGGTCAAGACATAAACAAGTAAATCTATATAATGCAGTTCAAGAAATAATTTCTGTAATGCCTTTAATGTATCGGGTTATAAGAAAGTGTTCAGTGGTGGTTTGCAGAGAAGCCCTTCGTAAGAAATTATTTTGTAACAAAAGTCTCCTTATAGTAAAAATAGCACTTCAAAGCCGGCTTCAACTCCCCCCCCCCCCCCAAACCCACGCACCATCCAGAACCAGTACTTTAAGATTTCAACCAGATAGACAATATGTGTAGCATACCCTGCAATCTGGGTGCCCAGCCACCTATGCAGGGTAAAGTAAATGAGATTTCCAAGTGCCTGAAGGTCACATTGAATCAAACTTTAAATAAAAAAATAATAAAAGTCAGAAACTCACTGGTTTGAAATTTCCCCAAAATCAGGTATTCCTCAAACTACAATTTTATGTAAAATTTCAATCACAAAAACAATGATTAACTGGGAAACTTTGCATATTCATGTAAAACAACTACCTACCAGTCACAACCACCTCATTCCAAGACCCAATCTTCATCAAGATTACATTAAATTATGCAAACAAGCTAAAATCACGACCTTTCACCTATCAGAATGGAAGGACTCATTATATAAGCTTCTCTCAGCTACCTTTTTCTCATTCGATCTGAAATCCCTGGGGTGAGTCGGTCTTTGGTGACAGCTGCACGTCATACTGAAAATGCAGGCTTTATTAGTTTTTAAACATTAATTTTGTACAGTGCTCTCCTTACATCCTTATGACTGAAAGGGTTTGACCTTTTAAATATTAGATTTAGTGTCCTAAACTTGTGCTTTATAGAAGCCGCTCGAGCGCATACTTGGAAAGCAGTTAAGAGACAACAAAACTTTTACGATCGTACAGCATGTCCTTATCGCTATATCGTAGATGATTACGCGTTATTACGCGACTTCTTATCAATAAAACATTGATTTAGTTGTTTGTGCTTTGACCCTGTTTTAAATTTTGTTTCACTTCATAACGGTGCCGATCTCGGGGCGAAACGTTGTGATTTATTCATTCCCGTTCATTTAATGGCTTTATGTACTCATTTACAACTGAAACTGCTTTTATCTTTACTGCATATCTATTTTAATCTTCCTATTACATAGATTGTGACTGATGCGAATTCGAACTTAAAGTTAAATTCAAACTTTTATGTTAACAATGGCTGAAAAATGGAAATCTACATCTAAAGCAGAGAACAGTGGAACAAACACCGACCAAAAACCATGTGAACGTTGAAAAAATATAACCGAGTTAGGTAAGGACATTTTACTAGAAATAATGAAAGATGGTGGTTTCAGGGATATAATTGAAAGTAAGAAGCCTGATGTGAGAATGATTAGGAAAAAGGAGGACTTTTGGGTTAGATTCGCTGATACATGTAATGCGGATGGAAGGGTCAGCAAGCGAACACTACAACAGTTGCAAAATAGCTGGAAAAACTAAAACAGGATGCACGGAAGGAAAAGGGAAGTAACAAACGTAGTATGAAGGAAACCGGCAACAAAACCGATGACAAGCCTGACATTGGGAAAGTGTTGGAAATTGTTTTGGACATAGTACCAACATTGGGAGAATCCATTTCCGATGTCCCAGGATGACAACGTGCTGGTTAAAATTGATGATCCACCACCGAAAGAAGGTTGGTATTGAAATGAAAATTAATATAATCACTTCAGCGTATTTTTATAAGTTGACTAGTAGTTCGTACTTGACTTCGGCCGTGGTTTTGTTTTGTGCAAGGTTTGTTTCGTGGTGTTTGTTCCGGCGTTCGGTTTGAAAGGTAATTTTACCTGTTCACTGCGACAGATAATTTTTCTTCCAATTCTCTCCCTCTCCTTTCCTTTTCTCCCATCCTCTCCCTCCCCTTCCCCATTTTATTTGAATGGGTAATTCAAATAAATACTGTCCCTCCCCTGCCCCTCTCCTTTTGCAACATTTGGCAAATATTGATTCGATCTCCATCCCAAATAACAAAATAAATTCCAATCCTCTCCATCCCCTTCCCGTTTTCCAATCCGTCCCTTCACATCCCTTCCTCTCCTTTGCTATACGTAGTTGAATTTGGATAGGTAGTTGAATTAAAGGCGCCTGTTCACCATTTCGATAGCGTTGCCCATATTCTAAACACAGCATCCACATCCCAGATTCTTCGTCATCCAATAGGCTAATTTGGGGTCACGTGATCGTGTATTAGTTATGAAAATCTGGGCGCTGCTACGAATAGTGCTGTTCCATTTTTAATCTACAGCTATTTCATTTATTTTTCTCGAAGATTCTACGGTGCTGCATCTAGGTGTTGAAAAGGTGAAAAGGCGCCTTTAAATACTAACCCTTCCCTTATGCTTAATGGTAACATACGCACTGGTCTCCCTACCCAATCACTTTAGTTATTAAAGCATTATAATGGCAAAAGCAAGGCTAACACGCACTGCTCAACACATGGACTTCCCCCGTGCACCACCCCCCCCCCCCACCAAATCGTTTGGCTTAGCTCAATGAGCGATCCGATCCGAACTGTGTGTAAAAGTGCATGCCATTATTTAGGACTCTTGAGATGACCGCACACAGCATATTGTTAGCCAGGCAACAATGTTCCAATTTCACCTTTTCGAAACAACAATGTACCAATTTCAACGTTTTACTGGCAAAAGAAATAACATGCTCCCTCGTTTTCATTTTTGACATTGTTATCTTGTTGCGGTACTTGTCCTTGTCTTGATGGACGAGTACAATGTAAGATGACTACGATGAAATTCAAGGCTATACAGTAAAGTGGGAGCTATTAATAGAAATCTTAGCTCACGGATCGCATCTGTTGGGCACCACCAGTTTTAAAGGCGAAATGCGACATTTGAAATATAAAGTAAATTTGCTGGTTGTGATTGGCTTTTAGGTGCAGCAGACTTCCAGTCAGTCTGGATAAACAAAGCACGACGTACAAAAACAACAATGGTTCCCTCCAGTAGGACGTAAATGCAGTGCCCCATTGCTCCTTGCCCCTAAAGAGAGTCGTGAAATTACCAGGGACAATAACTCACCCTGACAATATATTCTCTCATCACTTCTTGTATTAAAGGAAATTATATAATAATATTATATTGCAAGCACAGCATGTCTTCCCGCAACTCTCCGATATCACGATTAATCTGTGATTTTCAGCTTTTTCATTCATTTTTTGTAGTAATATTTCAGTGCTGTAGTATAAACATATACACCGTTTGAAGTACATGAGAAAGGGTAATAAATGACAAAAAACATCAAATAACCATAATGAATCATAATTACCTTTACTTTACAGGTATACGATTATGTTTTTGCTTACAAAAACTATTTAACCAAATTTTAATGAAATACATTACTATGATAAACAGTAAGAGTACTCCTAAGCTCATTATATCACCTTCATTTAACTAATACGAAAATCCATATTTCAGTGGGCCACAAAAATGACGAACCGCCAAGTCCATCTCTAATTCAAGTAATAGCAACGTGCACTGGAGGGAGCACGGCCAACACTGACTCACGCCACGATCCATTCACACCTGATATTTTAGACATTCCTTCAACTTTTTGTGTTCGAGCTGAGCCAAAACCAAACAGGGCCAGTGAAACTTTAACTTCACTGGCCACTGCAAAAGAGCCCAGGAAAAAAAGATCGTTTCGCCAGCTATCACAGTGCTCTTCTAGAAGAAGCAGTGTTCCTTCTGCGGCCGGAAATCCTCCAGCCCTGACGGACATTATTTCTTGTGGCAGGAACCTCCAAGATTTGTGAAAAACTCAGTGTGAAGCTGAACATAATCTGAAAATGAAAATCTTAAAATGCGAGTTAGAAATGAAAGACACTGAGCATGCAGCAAGAATGTTGCTTTACAGTCTCATTGGTACAAAGTTGGACCAAGGAGCAACATATGAGCCGATGTACCAACAGCCGATGCATCAAGAAGCTGGTGAATTTATCCTTGCGTCTGCTATTCGATCGTTGAACCAATTTATGTAACTTGCTAAAGTTTTATTTTTTTAACGTTTCACATAACGTTTAATTTTTTGCAGCATTATTTCAGTGGTGCAGTACAACTTACATACCTTTTTGAAATACAGAACAAAGGGTAATACTAACTATAATCAAATATGAAATAATCATAATGAATCATAATAACCTTTACTTTACTTTGCAGATATACTGGTTATAAAAACTATTTAACAAAATTTAATGAAATACATTCCTATAATAACGGCAGTTTAATGACAGAGTATTCCTAAGCTCATTACATCACCTTAGTTTAACTAATACGAATGTCAACATTTCAGTGGGTCACAAAAATGACGAACCACCAAGTCCATCTGCAATTCTTCATGACTTTGGTATGAGAATTTGCCTGAATCATATACTTTTCCATATAACACTATTCAACAGTTCTGGGAGATCCGAATGAACAATTAAGTTGCCTGTAAACATGATGACAATTACATAATTCTGTACCATAACACTACTTGCATCTTTGATTTGAATTCGCCATACTTTTTCATCCCATGGTTAATTATGGTGGTTCATTCGGATCACCCAGATATCTTCGTTTGCTTTTTTGATAATTTTATTCAAGTTAAGTTGTTTAATCAGCCCAAATATTTATCCTGATATATTTAAGGTTTAGAATCTGCATTATTATTATTGCCATTTAAAGGTATGAGAAATGATGAAAGGAAACATGTATACATGGTGATTCATAAAGTACTGAAAAATAGGCCTATAAGATGCAGGCCTATAAGATGTAGGCCTATGGAATGCAGGCCTATAAAATGTAGGCTTATAACAGACCTAATAAAATGATGATGTTCACACGCTTACTCCAAGTTTTGCACAGTGCACCTTAGATTATTGTATCAGTGGAAAGCCTGGCATAAATGAATGTGGTAGTAGTTCCTGCGCATCCCGTCCCCCTGCCCCCCCCCCACCCGAAATAAAATGTACTCAACAGTCATAGCACGACCCCTACTGTACCCAAGATATAAGCTTAGTGAGCTCATCTAATATCCTGCCTCATTAACTTTGTGCAACATCTTATTGTGAAATCTTATTTGAACCCAGTAACCGATTAGATTTGAAATTCATTGGGATCTCCAATCGTATTCATGTATTGCAGTGCATTAGGATTGCCAAACCGAAAACCGTGCAAACCTTGTAAATGCCGTTCAGCATTTAGTGGTCCATCAATGAAAAATAGTCCAATCAACCATGAACCCACAAAGCCGCACCACACATTCGTGCTGGGATTATGTTGGTGGACTCCTGTTGATTAAATTTGTTAGGTAATATGTGTAATGAAATATGGGCCATGTCAGTCATTGCCAGACAGTGTAGAAATGTGGTATCAATGGTTTCAATAGCCCATTGTGCGAATTGTAGTTTTCTGTCATAGTCCTTCTCATCAAGATATTGTGGAGTGGTGGGTTTGTATCTATGGTACCCCTGTTCCTTAAGGATTCTATGGATGGCTGTTTGGTTGGTATTAAGATGCTTGGCAACGTCTCGTTGTGATGTTCGAGGGGTTGCTTTGATAGACTCAATTACTGCAAACGTACTTTCTTCATATCTGTAGCCGAACGTGGATATATGATCCCCAGTCGTCTGCCACGGACCATGTTGCCTTAAATTTCCGCAACGAATTATTGTAACTGAGTTGTAACATTGCTTATCTCAGTCTGGATGGCGTGCGTAAATTGGTCAATAACTGCTGCAGTGGTTTGGAAGTTGGCTCCTCCATACCACAAAGCAGGACTATAGTTCAATCCTCTCCTCAGTAGTGGACTTCGGGGGCATGTCTCACAGGCCTACATGGTCCAATCTAACGTTCAACTTCTACGTGCAAAGTAGGTGGCTACGAAGGGGAATTGTAATACTACATGTACGACCTGACAACACGTAGTTTGCTACAACACAATTAGAAAATGTCCCCGTCAAGTGCAGGTTTGAGATCTGCACAATTAATTCAAGGGATGCACATAGCAAGCTTTTATGAGATTGACCAAAGGTTTTTGCTTCATGTGCTAATAAAATTAGGCACCCCTACAGTATAGGCCTACATTTTATAGGCCTACATTCATAGGCCTATTTGTCAGTACTTTATGAATCACCCTGTATATGTTTGTCATACAAAATCCTTGTTTGACTCAATATTAATTATATTGACATTCTAATTTGTTTAACTGACGCCAGAAAATGTGATTTCGCCAATATTGTGGCAACGAATTCCAGGGATTTATCGATACATTTTGTTTCGAATTAGCTTTTGAAGCTCGACCCTACACATTTAACCCTTTGCGCGCCGGACCCGTGAATTTAACGGGAGGGCAAGCCAACCGTTGCGCGCCGAACCCGTAGAATTTACGGGAGCCACTTTATCGAACTGTATGTCAGTCCGCGTGGTGCATTCACTAAAGGCATGTGTCTGCTATAATTTCCCGCTAATTTTACCCACGTGACTAATTTCTAGCCAATAATATTTAATTTTTTCCCGAACTATGTTGTGTTTGTTCGCTGCCCTCGTGAGTTTCGAAAAAAAAAAGATGGCGGGCATTTCATCACGTAGCGACAAGGTTAATTAGCAAATTATGGATGTCTTTGAGAGATAACACTGTAAAGAGAACTGCGATAACGTTTTTTTATTGAAAAATGATCAATAATTCGTTATGTGAATTGAAATACGATACGTCCGATTGGATCGGAGCACGACGCGATAAGAATGGCCGTTGCCGACCAAGGAGGCCCGGCTCGCCACTGCCAACCACGAAAGCCTGACCCGCCGCTGCCGACCATTGAGCTTCGGCCCGCGACAGCTATCCTGCTCGTCTCACGTCGCTTGATCAGTTGCCTTCTATTTCAATCCATTACACTGCCATATCCGCGAATTCAGGATTGGATTAGAAGTGTGAACATTTGAGAAATGATTTTTCTTCGTTGGAGTTTTATTTTTTTTTTTAACAATATAGATTTCGGTGATTTACACGATGTAACTAGTCCGAGTCGGGAATAGGCTTAGCCTACGCTTTGCTGTGTGCTTCATCACTCGACCACTGGAACAACTGAAAAAAAACTGCCTTTTTTTCCCCGGCCCAAATGAATGAGAAACAACTATCTCATAAGATTTTCATTAAGAATAGCTTGCCAAATGGATGTAAATAATTACGGCTGTGTGATTACGTGCCCGTTTCTACAAAATAGGCCCAAACTTTGTTGAAAAGGAAGCTGACACTACCAAGAGCGATTAATGCACTACTGACAGACGTGACAATTTTATTTAATTAAGAAAAAAGTTTCACACATTTTTGCTTAACTTTTGGTGTGAAGAAGGATAACAGATATATCATTACGTTTATGAAAAAAAAAAGTACTCTTTCAGCATATAAAGTTGTCAAAATTGCTCTTAAAGTCCGTACTATGTTACTTTTTTTATATTTATAATACATTTGCCATTTTTTCCCCAAAAAATATGCCGTATAATTTTTTGTGCGAATATTCGGGTTAAGATCTAAGTATTACGAACTGTTTAAAAAAAATTAAAGACTCCACTACGTTGTTAAAGGGAGTTACATGAATTTTAATGCTGACGTGCAATCATTTCATGCGCTACAAATAGGGCTAAATTTTGTTGAGCAGAAGGAAGCTGCCAAGCAGGGCAGCCGCCCCTGAGAGAGATTAATGCACTACTGACAGGCGTGACCATTTTATTTAATTTAAAAAAAGTATCACACATATCTGCTTTATTTTTGGTGTAAAGAAAGATAACAGATATATCATTACGTTTATGCAAAAAAGTACTCTTTCAGCATATAAAGTTGGTCAAAATTGCTCTCAAAGCCAGTACTATGTTAGATTATTTTTGATTTGTAATACATTTGCTATTTTCCCCTCCCTAAATATGCCTTATAATTTTTTCTGGGAATATTCGGGTTAAGGCCTAAGTATTACGAGTGGTTAAAAAAAATGAAGCCTCTACAATGTTTTTAAAGGGAGTTACATGAATTTTAATGAAGATGTGCAATCATTTCTTGCACTGCGAAAAACTGGCTGGTTTGAGCTAGCAGGAGCTCTTTTTCGGCTGGTGTCAGAAGGGTTAAACAATAAATATTTAAAGTAGTAATGACAGCAAAGTTATTTTCGTATTGTTTAGTGCCTTATGTAAAGTGATCTCGGATTAGAACTTGTCGAAATGCTATTCCAGTTGTAGTAGCATTTGATGGAGGCAACTCATGTGATTCTTCGTCCTGTACTTCAACATGACCAAACTGATCTTTTCAACTTAAGGGGAAGTTGTGGAGAACAACACATGCCACTACAACAGTGGCACATTTCCCAGGACGAAAACGCATTTGGCATTGAAGGATCTGAAAGCGCTTTTCAATATACTGTTGGTTCTTTCGATCACATTTCTGGTTTTTATTTGTGCTGTGTTGTATGCAATTTCTGGTGGTGTGCTTGGATTTGATAAAGGTGTCATCATGTATCTTGTGCAGGCATAACCGCTATCAGCCAACAGTACACCTCCTGATTCACCGTTTTCAGCCCTGTTGGCCAGAGTACAATTATTCCATATGATGGAATCGTGGGTTGCTCCAGGCCATCATGATACCACGCTCAAAATTTTAGTTTCAGCATCGGATATTAGCTGCACATTAATTGAAAACCATTGTTTTCGGTTTCTGAAAGTTTCGACTTGTGGGCCTGGAGGACACAATACTGGCACGTGAGTACAGTCTAAAGCTCCAACTACGCCTGGAAAATGAGCTATTTCATAAAATTTCTGCTTGACTGAAAGGAGTTCATCATTTGTAGTTGGAAACGTCACATATTGTGGTCGTAAACGTGCTACTGCTCTTACAAAATGATGGAATATTTTTCCAGCTGTGGTCCGATGTACATTAATTAAGCCACCACCAACACGCTGAAACATGCCAACCCTCACAATACGAAAAGCACACAACACAGCCAGTTCAGGCATTACAGCCATATTCCTGTCCGTTTGGTGTTGCAAATGACGACCAGCCAAATTCACCAATTCACGAACAGAATCCTTTCGAAAACCAAATCGTTGTTTAAACTCAGGGTCTGAATACTCATTCATAATGTCATGTCGTGGTCTGACTATATGCTGGTGTGGAACTGGGCGGACATTCATTTGTATTACATGATTAATATCTTGTAGGTCATCAACAATATCAACTACATCCATGTTTAAAGTAAGTTTACCAACCTTGGAAACCTTTTGTTTTGATTGAGAAAACCATAAAATCAGGAACACAACCAATCTCTATTTTCGAATCTCCTTTGTCAAAACAGTGTTTTTACTTTGCAGTCACTGACTAACCCTAAACTTAATCCATGGTTAGGTTCGGACTAATTTTACCGCCTAATCCCGGGTTAAAATGTTGTTAAAGCTCAGGAATAACATTAATACTAGATGGATATCACCGCTTTTTACAGCTCGGGGCCAACTGCTCGGTGCTAAGTTAGTCCTCGACCTTCAGGCTAAGTACTGCTTAGCCTTCAACTTAGTTCGTGATGGATATCACCATTTTGCCTTATTACCGAGTATAGCCAACAGGTTAACGTTAACCCTCAACTGGATATCCCCACCGTTAGAGCTTGGACAAGACCGTAAAGAATTATGGAATTCGTTAACGATGTTATCGTTCGTATTGTACACTTTTTGGATCCATTAAAAGTCGTTCGCGCACATGTCCACAATTTGAGACCATGGTTCCTTAGAACGAATAACCAACTTGTTGCTTTTAACGGACCTACAGACTTGGAATTATCGGAGCAGCTTAACCGAACATTAACGGAAGCCGAAATAAAATTAAAAGAATACATAGCAAAACTTTTGGAAGATCCGACGGACCATTTATACGAAATTCATCCACCAACGTTTACGCCTTCCGAATCCGACAATGCAGCTAGCGGTTCAGAAACGAGCCCAACCAAAACATGCAAACGCATAGAGCCAAAATCGGCCGCTTATTTACAACATAAATACCGCAAAATAGATTACGAACTTAATAAGCAAACAATGCTTGGTTCTACGCATGGTTATAATACCTGTAGCAGTAAAGTTACCCTAGAAATTAGGCTGCGTCGGTAGTTGGAAGAGCAAACGTTGATGATGAGTAAGTCTTTGTGTATCCAACGGAGAACAAAGAAAACATTGCGTCACCGTGAAGGAGTGTTCACGCGCTTTGCACACGGAGACCCTAGTGAGAAAAATCGGAAGTACCTTTCCGAAACCAACACATGATTGCTAGACCAGTCACCTATGTAGTTTTGATTGTCACAGTGCATGACACTAGACATGTTTACATCGCATAAATACATGAAAATAGCTCAAGTCTATTAGGTTTCAGGATGTAATGTAAAATAATTTGGAGACGGAAACTCGTAGTTTGTTTTAGAAAATACTATTATTGAACATAAGAAAAAGAAATATGTAGAAACAGAAAATACGAAAAAAGGTATAAACACATATCGACATAACATATAATATGTAAATCAATGGATATTTACAACAAAACATTGAACACAATATTATTTAAAATAATAAAACATAAATGAACATGACAATATTTACAAAATCCATGACATAATACACTACAGAAAATAAAATAACGTAAATTAAACTATTTACAAACATGTCATACAAAGATTTGCAACACCATAAACAATTAAAACCACTGATATAAACGAAACGTTGGTTTAGTAAAATAAGTTTGAAACATAAGACATGAAAATCATAAAATAAAAACAAACCCACAAAACACCCTGTTGTAACCGCAAGTTACAGTAGGAAAGTTAAAGCTATTGAATGGATAAAAGTTAAGAAAATTAAACAAAGTGTCTTAGACCATAGAAATAAATTTGGAAAATTGAAACCGAAAATAATTGGACAAAAATTTAAGTCTTTACGGTAATTTGCGATTACAGACAAGAAAAATGTTAAATAATGTTGCAAAACATGGTAAATTAAAATAAATATGTACAACACATAAAATCCAAGGTACTGGTAAGCAAATAAACGAAATAAAATGGTACCATAAATAATTATATCAAGAAATAAAATAATAAAACAAGGAACACTGACTACATATAAAATTCCTGAAATAAAAAGATTGAAATTAAGTACATATATAAGAAATTGTACGATCACAGATTTAAGAAATAAATTTAATATTCGGTCGTGACGGTATGATGGAAATGTGTAAACAAATTTAGAACAGGGAGATTTAATTTGAGTAAAATATAAGATTTCATCCAGAAAGTTAAGAAATTAATAAGAAAAAATTTAATTTGGAAGAACTTTCTGAAATCAGTGATCATAATATTTCCCACAACCAATAACTATTTACAATATGTACAACCCTGATGATGTTGCATTCATAGCGGTTGATGTCAAACTCGACCACACTGCTTTCTTAGCGGGCAGTCGACACGACAACAATGTTAATAATCGTCGCTGTCGTCTTCGTGGGTATTTTAAATAAAAAATTGAATAACAAAGATTAATTTTCTATTCATAAAATTGTGAATACATGTGAAATTGACATGTACTTGGTTCATTGTAAGTATAACTTTCTCATATAGCGATACATGTTGTTACCTTAATTTCTCTCACGTTCATAAGAAGGATATGGAGGGAAATCACTGTAAATTTGTATATGGTATTATGATGTTCAAGCGTATAAATGATAGCAGGAACAGATTCTATTCCCGACATAATTATCATAAACTGCATGACATTTTCGTGAGTAATCCACCTCCCCCCATATCCACCAACCCTGTTTAGAGAAATGAATAACTTGTCTGAACAAAAGTAAACAAGCAAAATATCCTATTTCATTAATCTATAATTTTAAAACCACTATTTAGAGTTCGAACGCGCAGCGGAAATAAAATTTTCCTACGTGCAGAGAGCCTAACTATTTATCGCTTAGTTCGCGCTACCGCACTCGTTGCGGCTAATAGCTTCAAACAAGAAATTTTGCAAGATAAATTTCTAATACTTACCGCATTGTCACCGGATATTTAAAATTGATGTTCTACATTGTTTAATCTCATAGGTATTATGTGTACCAGTACGGTAAACAAATTGTATCAAGAATTACCCCCCCCCCCCTAACCCCCCACTCCCTACTAAATTTTCAGAATTTGAGATTATTTACTCACACTATAGTTAAGCTAGATAGCGTGTTATTTTTGAAAAAGAAACGGTGCCATATAAATAAGTAATAGGCTATATAGGAGTCCAGTTTCATTAACTTTTCGGACTACCTAGCTCAGTTAAAACTATTACACAAATAAATAAAATATCAGTTCATGGCACGGATTCCCTTTCATGAATGCGAAAAAAAAAGGAGGAAAGCAGTTGGGGACATTCATTTTCTTAAATCAAGAAAGAAACAAATGAAGGTCCCAGACAGATACTACCTTAATTATTTTAAAGGCATTAATTTTCAAACATTATGATAAAACGGAAGTTGGACGAACGGCATATAGCTATGCTATACTATTTTGAATTTTACATCCATCAGGATATGGATCATGAAACGTAAAAATTGCAAGTATATTGATTTAAAACGCCAGTTCGTACAAATTCCTCCTTCCACCGCTTAAAAAGATTAGCACCACGTTGTAAATAAAACAACATATAAATAAATAGATATTGATTTTATACCATTTCATGTAAATGTAGTTTACCTTAAAGGCCTAAAAATGTATACAGCCTACACCAGTATAATTAAAAATAAGCATTTTACTGCAAAGTAACTTTGTTTTACTTTTGAGAACCATTGATTTAAACTAAAAACACTTTGAAAAAAAAGTATTTGTCGAAAACGACATGCCTCTTTGCTCTAAGAGCAATAATGTATTTTCAAATGCATATATCGCATCAGATTTTATTTAAATTTATAATTGAACTTAAATCGCATAATATTGTGCTAGAATTTAAATGAGCTCATGGAAGTTGTTCAAAGGAAATATTTTGCATAAACAAATTTGGTATTATCATTTCCACTCCCATTCAATTAAAAAGTAATATTTCATAACCATTATATGGATGAAATTTGAAATAAAATTTAAACGTGAATACCACATGATATTATTCAAAATTAATAAGAAATTTTCTTACCATATAAGCCATTGTGGCAGACCGGACACTCGTCCTTGCAAGGGCCGGGGCGCTGGCACTGTTGCACACCGCTGCCTGATGCTCCCGCATCGACGGCGTTCGGGGCGTCCGGATCCTGGATGTGGGCGATGTGGATGACGTCCGGTATTGGTGGCAATTCCTCTTGCAGGCAATCTGGGAAGAGTTCAGCTAGGTCCTCCGGCAGATCGTCGTTCAGCAAGGGAGCAGCATCTTGCTAACGGCGGCCTCTTGGAACTGAGCTAATGCCCTATGCAAATTCTGTTGCATAAAAAAACGTATTCTCGGCGTTGACCGCCCGGCAGAAGTACACAGCAAACTGTTCATTTCCTTGTGGAAAAGGCAGAAAGGTCACGTAATGGCAATGTAGGCACTGCCGTGCCGTTAAAGGGCTGCACCTCAGAAAATGCTAACTTAAACATCTCTTCGGGCGGAGCACCGCTACCAAAACATTTTGGCTGGGATTCTCGAGTATAAGTTCCATAAAGAACAATCTTGAGACGTAGTCCATTGCGTCCTCATCCGGCAGCATCGGAGCAAAGGGGATTTCCTCGGCAGTCCGATGCAGAGACACGGCAAAAAGCGCTAGTGTCCGTTCGCAATATTGATAATGGTCAATACAGACCGATAACAACATAATGTTGATGGATAGCATTCGAAGGAACTCCTTCACGTAGCGCAGCATGTTGAACACGGCACTCATCTCCTCCTTATGGGCCATCATTCTCTTCTTCTGAGGAGGATCCATGTTGAAAATTTGGGGTAGCAAACGAAAGAACAAGTGGTTGGATGAAGTACACAACTTCGTGTGCGGGTAAAACCGCCGAATTTTCTCAAGTCCAAAAATGTGACCCAGAAATGGACATTGGCAAAACCAATGGGTGGAAAGTTCAGGCTTGACGTCACGAAAAGCGAGCTGTCTCTTTTCCTAGGAACCCAGCCCACCCCCTCTGCTCCTGTAGTGACCATCAGCTATTGTTTACATAGCCTCAACCAGGCTACATTTTGAGGTCAAATCAAGCCGGCATGGCCCAAAGCTGTGCCCACAACCCTTTCAACCCACCGACCACTTTCGTTTATTACCCACCCCCTTCCCTCAGCTAAGAGAGCGAACGTGCTCAATTGCACTCATCAGCAAGTGAAAGGGATGGTCAAAGTAGGTCACGATGGCTCACCCTTGACCATGACAACAGCTTGCTACCCACCTACAAGCTAAAAACAGCAAACTCACTCTATAGTGGGAAAATACAGAATTATTCTTTTAAAACAAGAAACAAATTTCTGAAACATTATTTTGTGAAATAAAGATTTATTTTATGTATAATGTCACTAACAAATACAAAACTGTGTGAATAATTGTGATATGGATTATGTAACTTAGATAAATATGTACATATAGCATAACTCATGTAGTCCAAAATTCATGTATTTTCAGAAATTGTGCAACATACTATGAATTTGGTAAAGTGTCAGGATGGCAAATGAATGGGGAAAAGAAGCTAAATCACAGAACAGGGATCATCCCAACATGATTCAGGACTATGAATTAAAAGATAAGTGATTCCTAGCCTTGTGGTGAAAACAAAAAGTGTAATTCATACACCCCACCCCTCCTTGCCATGATACACACAAAATTAATTACCACTAATATGACAAATTAAACTATAGAGTTGTCATTAAATTAATGGGGCAATGTAAATAGCTTGCTATTTTCAATATAAAGAAATATAATTGCTGTTACTGTAAGGCTGGTTGTGGTAGGGAGGTTGTGTTGGCCCGTTTGCGAATTGGTCACACCCGACTTACTCACTGTTTCCTTTTGCGGGGGGTTGACCCTCCTGGATGTTCTTGGTGTCGACGGCCACTTACGGTCCGGCACTTACTTGTTGATTGTCGCCATCTTGATGGTGTTCGTCGTCGGTTCCATCTTCCGCATGACATTGCGCGTCAGTTGGGCGATAAGTCTGTCCTCCTGTCCGGTGTTTTTCAATTTTTGCAGGAGGTACAGATGTATGACAAGATTTAGATTAGGGGTTTGAATGACATCTCTGTAATGTGTGGTGCAGTGGCAACCCGGACCACTGCACTGTGACTGAGGTTGGCGCTAATGACCAAGTTGTCGACGCGCCATTAAGCCTCAATCCCCCCCCTGTAAGGCACACTTAACTTGAACCAAAACAAAGTAGTTCAAAATGAAAAAATAATTGCTGTTACTCATAGAAAGGCACACTTAACTTGAACCAAAACAAAGTAGTTCAAAGTGAAAAAATATTTCAGAATGAATAATAGTTCAGAATGAAAAAAAATAATAATTCACCATGTAAATTCAAATAAATATAGATATTAACGACTTAAAATTGTTGTTCAGGGATTTCACATATATCTATTTTGGGAAGGACACATGTTGTTGCCCAGAAATAGATACAGGGTGATGTACGCTTGGGACTCGGAACGTCAAACGTAGTTCAAGTCAGTGGCAACACAAAGTAAAAGTATCTCACATTTTAAATTCCCATGGAACAGATTACACACGTACACAAAGGTTATAGTGAAGACCTAAAAGTACTACCGGATGTTGGAAATAATTTTTTCATGGTTGGCAACAACCGCATGTGATGGTTCTCGTTGTACGTGCAGACTAATAGCCTCCCGAATTGATGACGGAGTCTGGCCAACTCATATTGTCATGATTCGTTGGATAACTCGAATCTGTAGTTACACTGTCACATGTTGACATCGTTTGGAAATCGGGCGATCAAAATTTCGTCACCTTAAACGACTTCCGGTGCAGGTCACAACAAAGTGATAAACCATCACTTCTGAACACATATTCGAATAACGATTGCAGACAGAATCACACCTCTGCGTATTTTTAATTAAACGCAGTAAACACCCAGATACTGCAATAATGTTTATCAAAGCAGGTTTATTATGAACATTGCAAATCAGAATTATAACTGGCAGCATTAGAAGAAAAAAAAACGCTGCATAGAAATCATTCCATTAAAATTAATTGTCAAGCACAATTATGTTTTTTCTGAAATTATTAGAATTTCAGATATGGGTACACCTATGCTTCGGCTGCTTACGTTCAGAAGGGCCGATGTTACAGCATAGGTTGCAAACACCTTCTTTGCCATGCAAAAAAGCTCCTTTAAAGGCAAATAGCCTTACAGACATGTTACTATGCGAACATTCACTTTAGTGACGAATACGAGTCACTAGAGCCTCGAAAAACATTAGGCTCAAGGATTGTGACAATCACATCTTGCAGTATAACACATTTATTGTAAGGAAACGCAATATATTTTTTTAAATATCGTGTTTGTTGGCGGAAACTTGATTGGTAGTTTCGACCTACGCACGATAGTCAAAATGGGTTGACACACATATACAATAAAAAGGTTTCTTAAAAGCTACGATAGATGGCTTTCTGTATTGGTCAGTTTGAACAGTCACGTAGTAGTCAAAATGGGTGAAACAAACACAAGTAAATGTACTTTACACAACACATCAAATGCGCCGCTTATATAATGAGTTGCAGTACTCGTTATGCTGGTATGAAAACTAAACTTAGAATCAAATGCAGACACTAACAATTATACTGCTAAAACACAGAGTATGTGAAATTAAAATCAGCATTAAGTACACAATGGGCATACAGTCAGATTTTTTTCATTGGTGATAACAGTAGATAACACTTGAATGAAGGGTTAAGCGAATATGACTTAGGGGGAAACAAAACAAGAACCTGTCTCCTCCCTTAACATAGTGTTTAATTGTTACAATGCAGCACAAATACTTAAAATGCATGCTAAAATTATCTTTGATCACTTAGTCGTCAGTTTGTATCCCATCCCGGGACCAAACAAGTGATATTGCATAGAGAAACATACAAGTTTCTGGGTAACTCATGAATGTAGCATGTATGTGATATTTTATTTGAAGTATGTAGACTGTGTATTCCGATGAAATCTTGTTGCCATTGGTACAAACAAATGTAAGAATGATTAATTTTGACAATGTCAAATATAAATGGTTCAATCGAACTATGGACAATCCATTTGATTAATAACTGTTGAATTGGCTGAAAAGAGCTTATTACAGTCACATTTGACATAGTTACTTTCTTCAAAATATGAAGAAGCAGGAAACAAGATTTCAAAGGAAATTGTTGAAAATTAAGAAAAAGCATAGCTTGTAATGATTGTGTTTCTCTTTCGTCCCCCAGCCAAAGCAAATCTAGGCCAACCAGCTGGCGGTATAATGACGAGGGTAGAGAAACCACTCAGCCTTGAACGACCTTAGCCGAGTGACAGCCAACTCGAGGCCGAAAGTAGAGCACAGGATGATAGGAGAAAGTGCCACTCCTCCCCTCCTTGAAAGTGAGAGGGAAGAAACCATGTGGTCAACATAGGAAAAAAGAGAAATTAAAATTTATTTCCGATCAACAGCAACAAAAGTGAAATTGATTAAACTTTTGGTTCGGTTACATGGAGAATGCGTTCTCGAGTCTTGCATGCAAAATAATCCATACATCATACTTATATGATTTTATTCCAACTCCACCCAGATTAGTGTTGCTCAATCAATGAGGCAACTTAATTTCGCTGTACATAATTATTGCCCCGACTTCTGTGAAGGTTACTTTTTTTTTACCTTAAAATAAGGTTCGTTTTCCCTAGTCACACAACCATTAAAAGAAAATTTTGGGCCGGTTGGTAAATGCAAAGTTCTTGCTTAATTATGTAAAGCAGTGTCCGTAATAAAGAGGCTGGGCTTGGAATCTAAAATAAGGAACCACTAAAAAGGTACCATGATTTTAGTTTGAACAGGGATTATGTAATGAATTAATTAATGGCTTAATTAGTCTTTATAACAAAAAAAATACAACTATTTGATTGGATACATGTTTACATAAATGTCATACATTTATTAATTGCATGAACCTAATATTTATTCGGATAGATCAAATTGGCTCCAAATAAGTGAATATAATTAGGAGTCCTCTTCAAAAACGACCGAGAGTTGGCAAGATCATTGTAACCCGAACCAGTGTAATTATACCTATTGTTAGAGTTTAAAGGATGGCATTACCAGTTGACAATATTTACGACATTTTCGTAGAACCTTAATTATTTTCTAGAAGTAGATTTAATTACGATAAGATTGTCGCTCATGATCGATCACTTCGAAGAATAACAATAAATCACTCCCACATGGGACAGTTAATTATATCGGCAGATAACCTCAAAGCGCTGAATACGGGGAACAATTAAAAACCCTGAATATCAATAGAATGATTGACAAGCGTAGAGGTCCCATTTGGTGATAAGGGCCCAAGCTATCAACCCCATGCTATATTTAGAATTTCTGGAATTAATCAACACAACAATGGATCGATCGTGGATGATAACGCTACAGTATATAAACTGAATTTCGGAATGCATAACTAGTTCACGTCATTCCTGAAGTCCGGAATCGGAAGCACGCAAGGCCTGACACCATGCCCTATCTTGCACGGGGCTTCGCCGTCGTGCTAGAGCCGTGAGCCAATAGCTATGACCGAGCTTCTATTAAGAGCTAAGTACTGCAATTCAATAGCAATAGCTATGATTGTTAAGGTTAACTAGTAATAATACTTATGCTACTAAATTAGCCCGTAATCTTCTAATTATTTTAGAATGTAATATTGATTTAATTTTCCGTTCGACTTATTCAGTAATGCCATTTGTTCGACTCATTGCCGAATATTATTTTGTAATCGATACCATAACTCATAACAACCTGTCACTGAGTTAATTGGCCATATTGTAAGGTCAATATTGTGTACACCGGAGTGTCGATTAAAGGCCCAGTATTAGATGAATGATTGATTATTATTAGCTTTCCCATTTCTGTGCATAATTATTACTTTTATACAATTGATCGCTCTTTTGCTATCCTGATAATAATGTTTGTTCTGATCTAAAGTTCACTGGAATAGAACATTACAATTGTTATTGGCCTAAAAAGTTTGATGACATTGCGCATTACGTTAAGACTTGTCAAGTATTACTGGATACTCGTGGAGCCTGGATCTCATTGGTCCTTTGAACAGAAGCATTACAATAACGTTTATATCATGTCGCTCATAGACGATTTTAGTCGTTACGTCATTGGAGTCGGAATTCCCGATAAAAAGGCAGAAACTATAGATATTTGTTCTCTCACCTTATTGTTAGATTAAGAGGAGACAATGGCTCAGAAGTTAATAATGCTATTGTTGCTAGATTAGCTAATATGTTTAATGTAAAGCAAATCAACTTCACTCCCAATACCTAGTGGGCAGAAGTAATGGTGGAATCAGCGAATAAGAGGATCGAAACGATTTTACGCAAAATTTCAGCTAGTTATCCTGAAAACTAGTGTGAGTACCTCGAATTACTGACAATAGTGCTGAATGCGTGCCCTAATTCTTCAACACTAATTAGTGCTTATTATTTACATCATGGATCAGAATTCAGGCTACCGAGCGCACTAGCTTTTGAACCACCAAGGATTTGCTATGACAGTGACAATACTATAGTTCGTCTAGAGAGTAGACGTCAAGCAGCGTTTGAAGTGCTCGAGCACATAACTGTACAGCAGTTAAGAGACAACAAAATTTTTATAATCACACAGCACGTCCATACTGTTATCTTCTTGACGATTACATACTTTTATGTGATTTCTTACCTATTAAGAAGATATTGCCTAAATTACTTCGGGCGTGGACAGGGCCATTCAGAATAATGGAATTCATTAACAATGTTATCGCTTGTATTGTACATTTTTTGGATCCACTTAAAATTGTACGAGGACATGTGAATAATTTAAGACCATGGTTCCTAAGAACGAATAACCAACCTATTCCTTTCAATGGACCTACGGATCTGGAAATTTTAGAACAGCTTAACGGATTGTAGCAGAAGCTGAAATAAAATTACAACAATAAATAGCACAGCTGTTGGAAGACACAACAGATAAATTGTCGGAAATTCTGCCGCCGATGTTTGCACCTTCCGAAATCAACAATCCAGCTAGCGGTTCAGAAACAAGCCTAACCAAGAAACGCAAATGTTTCGAGCCAAAATCAGCCGCTCATTTACAAAATAATTACAGAAAAATAGACCAAGAACTTAATAAGCAGAGATTTCTTGGTTCTACTAATGGTTACAATACCCGTAGCAGCAAAATTATGCAAGAAATTAGGGTGCGTCGGCAGTTGGAAGAGGCAAATGTTGACGAGGAGTAGAAATTGTGTATCCATCGGAGAACAAAGGAAAACATGGTGCCAGCGTGAAGAGTGTTCACACGCTCTGCACGCAGGGATCCTAGTGGAGAGAAATGGAAGTAGCTTTACTGAAAGTAAAGTATGGAGGCTAAGCACAGGCATCTGCCTATTTTCATTACTCTTAATAATTACAAATGTGAAAATGAATGTGAAATAAATGGGAAAATAACTTATATCTATCATGTTTCAAGATGTAGTATAGAAATAATGGTGACAGGAAACACGTGTTGTTTCATAAATCATGGTTATTATTAAAATGAAAGAAAAAAAACAGGACATATATATTGGCATAGAACAAAACACAATACGAAATTGAGCAATAGAGAAATAATTTTCTATGTGATTGTTCAGAGCTTCACATAAAAGCCAAAGGGTGGAATATCACACGCAAATAAATATTGCACCATAATATAGTCACGAACTTTGACATTGGGGCATATAAAATGAGTGACATGACACGTTATGCCAGAGTGACAAAAATTATTCAAATCATGGAATTATACCTTGGAATTACTGAAACACATGGATATGGATTTCAGTTAGAATAAAAATACATAATGGGCACACAAATAGATTTCATTGGGTATACACTTAAAATCAGGATAGACAGTCATAGCTTAGGGAAACGCAGACGAACCCCCCCCCTTACCCTGAATTGATGTTCTAATTTAGGATAGATGTATAGAAAATTTATTAGAATACCTTACTAACTAGAGCGCCAGTTTGGATCTCATTAT
This sequence comes from Lithobius niger, assembly GCA_023313725.1. Classification (NCBI taxonomy): domain Eukaryota; kingdom Metazoa; phylum Arthropoda; class Chilopoda; order Lithobiomorpha; family Lithobiidae; genus Lithobius; species Lithobius niger. Next base: position 54,188 of record JAHWFP010003534.1, read on the forward strand.
GGGACTAAGCAGTGGACACAATTGATAAAAGAAATATACAAATTTCTTGGCGATATAGATATACGTTTTCGTATTTTCTTGATTGAATATAAAGTGTAATGCTGTTGTATCTCAATGAAATCTCGTTGCCATTAGTATCACTAATGCATATGAAAATCATTGTTTTGGCTGGAAATCGAATAAATTACAGTCACGATTTGGCATCATGTGACTTTCTTCAAGTCATGAAGAGGCAAGTAACAAGATTTCAAAGAAAATAATTTTGAAATTTTAGGGAACAAAACGTATAATGTTGTTTTTCTCTCTTCTCGTTATTCATCCGTGCAGAAATAGGCCAATGAGCCAGCTGGATAATGACTACAGAGGGAGCCACGCAGCGTTGAGTGACCTTGGCCAGGACACGGTCAGCTTAGGGAAAGCAGAGCAACATATTGAAAAGATAACAGCTCCTCGCCTTCCAAACGAGAGGGAAAGTAGAAACAATTAAAGAAGAATGAAACTGTCATTTATTTCTCATGCTCTACAGCTCCATAATTATTTAATTGATTGAGTTCAGCTATATTGAATTGCAGTTCTCGAGTCATGTACGTTCAAAACCTTACAACAGAAATGAACAAACCGTTTCAGCCACCCAGTGTAGTATTGCTTACATTTAATAAGGCAATTAATCACACGACACATAATTAACGCTCTGATTTCTGCTCAGGACCTTTTTTTTTACCTCAGACGGGGTTTTTCTCTGTGCACAACCACTTAGAAAAATAATATATGAGCTGGTTTGTGAAATGTGAAATTCTTGCAAATAATTATGTGGAGGGGTTTTTTTTCTGTTAATAAAATAGTCGGGGTTTGGAAGCAAAATGCAGGAATCTTGGTAAAAGATATCGTGATTTTAGTTTGATCAGGGATTATGTAAGCGTTTTAAATAGTAATAATAGTTTTTATAACAGAAACAATACAGCTAATTAATTATGCACATATTTTTAGATATATCGTACATTATTAATGCATGAACCGGATATTATTCAGTATAAACCAAATTGGGTCCAGCTGAGTGAACACTAATTGGGTCCCTATTCAAAAGAAGACCGAGACACTGCAACTTCGTTGTAACCTGCACCAGTGTAATTAACCTATTATTAAGGCTTGAAGGATTGACAGTATAAATTGGCATTATTTACGACATGTTCATGGAACCCATTTCACTTTTTGAAAAAGATTCTAATTACGACAAGCTCGACATCCATGATTGATCATTTCCTAAAACCAACAATCAATCACTCCCACGCAGGTGTATGGTGACAGTTAATTAAGTCTGCAAGAAACTGAAGCACAGAATACGGGGAATCAGCTGATGCACTCCCAAAACAACAATACTGTAGCGGCGGACGCTACGACAGAAGAGGTGCTTGTAGCATCGCCGATATCATGGTTGACTTTAGTATACTTTTAAGATTACTGGGTGGTGGTTTTGACTTTCCAGGAAAACAGCACACTTGAACTACTCGCCCGGCATGGGGAATAGAGCGTCGTCATCCCAACTAATTAGGGATTACTAGTAATTTTAAAGGGGGTATTCGCTGCCGCCAGGTGAGTGTGTTTTAATTGCAGACCTGAGTTTAATTAATCGAAAATTTCATATTATTTAACTCTAGCAATTAATCGTACTAGCAGAACAAGTGACATTTTAAAAACTCTTGGTTTTATTAAAAGGCAGATAAATATACAGTGACAATTACATTTTCAACCAGTATCAACAAAGAAATAGGTTTTCAGTGAAAGCAACAAGAATTTACATTAAAATTCGTACAGGAAACTTCGTTAGTTTCAAATCACAATTTCAATTAGGAAAGTGTCTTTGGGAACTCGCAAGAACCCTCTAAGTTGTGCAAACTGCGGGAATTACACAAAATAGTCAGCAAGATTATGTTTCAAATGGCATACAGAAGAGGAAATCTACAAGTTTAAGATTTTGTTTCACAAGGATCAAATCTGCCGATCACGAAAACACTGACATAAGTTTGGGACAACTGGCCGTCAAAGTCTCTGCTTCTGCAAATCTAAAAGGTTTAAGCGATCAATTTAGTGTTTAGATTAAGTTGGTATTAAAATAAACACGGTGAAGTAAATCTGGTTTTTAGTAAGGGACCGTGAATCCTGACGTTATGGAGGGTGGGGACCAGAAATGTCTATGGCTTAACCTCCCATAATTTTCTCAAAAGCTTAGGATAGTTTAAGTTTAAATAAAGTCCAAAAAATAAATTTTCTAAGCTAAAACTATGTAAATCTCTCGTAATATCTTCTATTGTAAGATTTTACGGAGACACAGTGGTACGATAATAATAATCGTATCGTCGGCACAAATGCTAATAATCTAACAACAGCACATGAAGCAACAAATGAGCAAAGTAAGGGAGTCCACAGAAGTTCTACGATCCGAAAGCTTTTATTCAGTTATTTAGGGTTAGGGTTATCCCTCCTTTTAAATCAGTTAAACTTCGTAATATTATATTAAAGTACTCCTAAAATAATCGGACAAAGGGAAAATAAGAGGAAGGGGGCTCTTATACAAGATGCGCCCTTTCTCAGCTCTGAACCAGACTTAGGCTCTAAAGGAGGGAGGCTCCTTCAAAATTCGTTTAAGTCCGATCGTAAAAATTACTTAACTCAGAATAAATCCGGCTGGGAATCCTGGGGCGGTCGGCTCAGTGACGAGTGGCTTTTAGGGTCCAAAATCGTCGGGTGAGAGAGAGAAAAAGGCCAGGGAGGTCGTTTATAAAGGGGGCCCGTATCCTGGTCTATTGTATTGCTGAAGATGTGCAATTGGATACTGCGGTAGCAGGGAGAGCTGATTGGCTCTGGAGCCGATACGACGATACGATTATTATTATCGTACCACTGATGTCTACTGAGTATCTGGATAGGGCCACATGTGGTAGCCATTAAACGTGCATGAGGCAGAGGCTAAATGCACTGAGTGTCGTCTGTTAAGCTAAAGCTAATGTTATTCTGGTAATAATAAATGGACGTTGCAGTTAATAAGTTAATGTTATATTGGTAAGAAGTATCGGTTGTGTAACGTTAGTTACCGATTACCGATACCGGTATTTTATATCGGAAAGTGCTAATTCTTAATATAATTACAACGCCCTTTCTGAAATAAAGTCGGCTGCTCCTTTCTTGGGGTAACGATCTATCTCCTTAAAGTTTTAATTTTAATTTAGTACTTTGATTAACTTATTCCGTAATATGATTCTACTTACTGGCGATTACTGGAGTAAACTTCCCACTAAGATGCAAGGAAAAATGTCTCAGGTTGCTCTAAGAATTCCCTTAAATCATCATATATTTTAAGTTTTCCATGAGTAAAAATCTTGCATAATAATCCTCAATTTTTTAATACATATTCGGAATCCTATTTTACTATTAGGGTGGAATGATTGTTAAGTGGGCCTAGTTTTTGGTAGATGAACCTATGTGTTAGAATTTTCGAAGTTATTTGATGAGTTCTCATGTAAAACGGGAAAAAGAATTCCTGGATTTTTTTTCGGGGGGGGGGGGGGTGCTAATACTGTATTATTTAGTACATACTGTGATGGTACATACATGTCAGACATTTTCATATAGAACACTGTACAATTTTCAATTTCGTTGTAATAATTCAATACTTTTTTTTCGAGTTTTTGACCTATGTGACAATATTGGTCAATAAAATGTCCACTGTGTTACAATTTTTGTTTTCCTTAACTAGGTGTCGTGTCTTAATATTTACCACGCGGCTCCTGTCTCTTAATTTTATTTCACTGGGAGAATCAGGAGTAAAATAAACAACTTATTTCTCTCATTCTCGGGGTCTTGAGTCTTGTTTGCTGGTGCTTATTTCGTGGAAATTTCACTTGTCTGTGGAAGATTCATTTTCTGTAGAATTCAGCGCGTTAGCGGAATATCATCTTTCTTGTGACGAAGTCTCCTTTTCTTTAGAGAAGGTCTCCTTGCTTGTTATAAGTCGTCGTACTTGTTATAAGTTGTCGTGCCTGTTATAGGTCGTCGTGCCTGTTAAAGGTCGCCGTGCTTGTTATAAGTCGTTGTGCCTGTTATAGGTCGTTGTACTTGTTATAACGTGACCTCAGTATAACAAGGTTCTAACTGACATTTTCAAAAAAAAACGACTTTTTGTTAAAATAAGGTTCTATGTAACCTATTCTACCATACAAGATCGAGAGATAAACTTTTTATATAAGGCTAGTACGAAAAACCCAAGATGCCAAAGTTCTATCTACAAATTGGGAAAAAAAAGTCAGCATAACAAGGTTCTATCTGACAGTCGACCATACGGAGCTACATAGATTCTCTAGTGAATGGGAGTGTGACCTGTCGTCAATCTCACATACCCAAGCAAGTTTCAGAATGGTCTCTCCCTAATCTTGGAAAGCATGATTTGGGGCCGATAGCCATGCAGCCGGGCTCCCTTAAATCATCGTAACCAACAATATGTGAAGAGGACGATGCTAGCTTTTTGATTTTGAAAGCAGTGCAAGCGAATACCAGCCAGAATAATGATGAAATCACATCAGACATTGACTTTGAAGGAGATATTCAGGCATCAGCACTGGAAAAAAATCATTTAAACACTGCTGTAAAAAGGTGTGCACTCTTCACCATGATTTTACATTTATTTCTTTGATAGTGCATGTCTTAAGTTTTTTTTTTTGGCTGAAATAGCATGCTATGTTTAATTAAATCTTTTAAACAGTGCTTTAAAATGGTGTACATCTCAGTCACCATGATTTTACTTTTTAATTCTTAGAAAGTGTATGTCTTCTTAAATTTTTTGCAGAACTATTGTGCTATGTTTAATTAAATAATTTAAAGGTACATTCCGCCTGCCTTATAACAGCCACGTGCAGTTCGCCAGCCGTGCATGTTACCGTCGTACCGTTTTACGAGACTCGGCGTAGTAATATAAAGTCAACTAAGTTAGTAACTGCGTTCACGCAGCTACTATCTCAGTTGGCCTTGGGCGTAGTAGACGACAAAGCATGAATGCAAAAATTGTGTTGTCGTATACTGGATAGATTTTCGTATTTTAACATTACACTTTCTAATTTTTTAGCCTAGTATCTTATAAATTTTCTTCGGCAATCTATTGGCATAAATAATTTTAATTATTCTTTTAGATTTTTGGTCTCATGGTAATTATTAGCAAACGATTAAAAAGTAATACATGCACACACACACAGATGAAACGTTATGGCTTACGTGAATTGGCTTGCATACTTATTGGGTTAACTAAACCGTTAGGGTTCTCGTTAGTACGAAATTCGTAGTTATTTACGTGAATCTTAATTCTTAAAGCAATTCTATAATTCTTAGACGTAAATATCTTATGCTAACTGTTCATAAATTTGGTTGACGGATCCGTGTACGTTGTTCTATGCCAATTGATAGCTTACTAACGTAACTTCGAATCGTGCGTCATTTGCAATTTTACTTAAATTATTAATTAATTCTTATCATGTGTGCACAATTCCAATTCGTACAATTAGTTGGAACGGAACCAGAAAACAATTTGCACAACCAAAATGTTGCACGATCATCAATAAGGAACTGAAGTGCGTTGCTCGTTCCGCACTCTTTACATTTGTATGTTTTCTTTTCATTGCGATATCGTGGGGAGCTTATACTTATAACATGCTTTACCAATAAATACATAAATTGATTCATGCTGATACCTGAAGTAATTTTGCGGTAAGTTCGCAACTTATTAATCGTACTACTCAGAAAAGTGATTTCTACGGAGCTGTACCTTATACATCACATTTGTACATTTTCTCTCCATTGTCAAGGTAGGTTTGTGCCGAACTGACACATCGCTGACAACTGGAATTTCTACGGCTCTATTTTCGACAAGATGAATTTACGAGTGCAATCGTTATTTATTTATTTGTTCATTATTTATTTTTCTACGATTTCCGGTTATGGGGAAAGGGTATTTGCTTTACCAACGTTAGCAACATCACACCTAACACGTTCTCTCACTATGTGTAGCGACTGTCGTGCTAATTTTGACGTTGCAAATTTGGTTTAGCAAATCGTATGCACGTATTGCTACGAATTTTCCAATTAGGTTCAATTCGCTTGCTCATTACGATGTGCTACGTAATTAGATAGTATGACCGAACGAAATCTGTGTTCGGTGAATTTCAATGTGATTTTGAACGCTCGAACGCACTCTTCACATTTGTATGGCATTTCTCCAGTATGAGCAGGGAGAAGGGGGGTTAGCTACTCGTGATCCTGCACTAATGCTTGGTCCAAATTACGCTTGCGCCTAATTTCAGGAGTATTAATGCTGGAGCGGGTCAGGTAACCGTGCTTTGGGCGTAACTTACGCTTTTCTATCAATTCTTGCTCTCTAAGTCTTAAACGTTTCTGTAACGTCGCAGACGTGGGAGGTTGGCGTTGCTTACGCTTTCGATTCTCTGCTCCTTTAGTTGGAGTGGTGTCTTGCTGAGGGTTAGCTTGATGAGGAGGGGTTAGCTTTTGCTGGGGGTGCAGGCAAGGTGCATCGATTTCTGCAGCGTAGTCGGATGGATCAAGATGCAGTTTGGAAATCG